>VXAD01003953.1:493184-524612 GCA_013399195.1 Dicrurus megarhynchus | reverse complement strand
CCTGCTCCGTGCTCCGGAGGGGCTGGGCCGGCCGCGGGTGCCGGGAGCGGGGCCGGGGCCGGAGGGGGGCCGGGGCCGGGCCGGGCCGGGGCCAGGGAACAGGGAACGGGGGGGCGGACAGGGCGTCCCGGAGGTGGGAGGAAGGGACACGGAATCGTTTCCTTCCTCACACGCAGGAGCCGCGGGAGCGCGCCCGCCCCGCAGCTTGTGTGAGGCGCTGATCCCGGGAAGCGAGGGGAAGGCGTTTTCCTAGGAGCGCTTGTCTCGTCCCTGCTCTGGCCCAGGGATTTCTCGCCTCGGCGCTGGGCGCTGTGGGACCTCTGTCCTTAGGGCTGGGACAGAGACCCCCTCAGGCAGAGCCGACAGGTGTTCCTGGAGCACAGGCGTCCTTTGTAGGTGTTGGGTTTGCAGCCAGGTCCAGGGCGAGGAGCACCAGCAGCGTTCTCTGAGCCCCAAGACCGCCGGTTCCTCCAGGAGAGACCTGAGGGCAGTGGGCGGTATCACTGTCCCTCCTTTCCCATTAAAGAGAAGGCCCAGACCTTCATTAGCTGTTATACCTTTACTGCATTTATAGAGTTTTTAAGTGTTCTCAACATCTCTAGGTTTTTATGGGTTTTTGCTGGTGGTTGTGATTGTAGTACTTGATACTTCCACTGTTCTTTCAGAACCCTGCCCATCTGACCTACTTTCCCCTTACTGCATGTTTCCTTGTTTCTGCATGTTTCCTTCTTGTTTCAGGTCAAATAAAACCCTCACTTTCTCCAAATTACTTGTTTACTATCCTCCCTTCCTGTACACTAGGGTGGTTGAGATTTGGTGGTTATCATTCCTTTGAAGAACACTGAGCTTCCTACTTGCCCTTTTTTCTGCCAGACTCTTCCTATGTGATCCAGCATAACGTTTCTCCAATTTCTTCATCCTAGAGATTGGCTATGTTTGCTTTTCTCTGTCCTTTGGTTTGCACAGATCACCCAATGTAAAGTTATCACCCTTACCCAAGTTGCTTTCACATTCCTATCACAAGTGTTTGTCTCTTGGAGCTGTGCAGGGAAGCACTCCCATTCCAGATGGTTTCTCCATCTTCCATGTCAAAGTTTGTCACCAGTATTCCAGGAAACGTCCCTTGTTGTGATCATTCCAGCACAACCATGTGTCCCATTGCCATGAGCTTGGGTGATTCCACTACCTGTTTGGAGAAAGCTCCTCTGTCCCATGAGTTGGGTTTTGTGGGAGGTCCTTACCAGGACAAGGCCAAGCTTCTTTAATCATTCTCAGGGGCTTCTCTTGAAGCAGCCCTCACTCCCTTCTCACACTCAATTTCAGAACTGGTGTATAAAAAACAAGGGCATCTCTCTTCCTCTCCCATTGCCTCGCTGAGGAAGGCATTACCTTTATGTTTGTATTCCAGTTACCTGGGTTACACCTTTGCTGTACCAATTAGAACAATTAGAAGATACTCTTTATTTTTTAGTCTCTGTAGCCATTTGTGCATTGCAGGAATTTTTGGTGGGTTGTTTTGTTGGTTTTTTTTTAATATAATGGGATTAAGCAAGTAAATCTGGTAGTAGAAGAAGTTAAAAACCCCCATCAGACTCAGATCAGTATTGTAGTGAAGCACTTGGATTTTAAGCACAGGCAGATTCTGACTGCATAGCTGCTTCCACATAAGCATGTGAGGTTCTGTGCCGAATCTAAGCTTTAATTTCCTTCTCATTTCTAGTGGCCTGTTCTGCATTTTTAAGATGAGACAGAGTGTGAAATAAAATACTCAGAAAAATAATTTCTCTAGGGCATATTCTGTTTGATAATGTCATACCTGGAACTTCATCTGGGCTGTCAAAACAATGTCACATGACAGTAAAACTGAGCACACTTCATATACATAAATGTTTCACAGTCTGTAACTAAGTATCAAGAATGAGCTGAAGTCTCCTCTAGCTGAGCTATTTCACTGAGTGAGAAATGATGTGACCATTGGAGAGCAGACACCTCCAAGCTAGTAACTCCAGGTAACACCATGTGGAGATGGCAATGAATAAATGCACGGATGTACATTTATGAGGCATGCCATGGAGGGACAGGGCATTGATTTCAAAGAGAGGCAGAAGAAGAGGTTCTTCTTGAACAGCATTTGTTGTCCACCGTGGTTTGTAAGGCCACATTTCTAGTGGGAATTGCAGTTGTATCAGTGATGCCCAGCAAGTTATTGGTGATTACCTCACACAAGAGGGAACAGCATTTCCAGTGGTGATGTGGGTCTGCTTCTTTTTGATGTCATCATTAACACTTGTAGGATACTGAGCATGCTTTTAAAATTTATGGCTAGAAATCGTGCTCAAATATGTTACAAACCTCTCAGAAGCTGTGATTAAAACCAGTTGTGTTAATTTCAGGAAGCAATCCAACCAACAACCTGGTATTTAATAGAATTGCTTAGCATGGTATAGAAATATAAATCAACTATAGAAGGAATTCAGAAATTTCCTCCTTGAAGAGGCAAAAAGACGACATAAGAGGACTAGAGACGTCAGGCTAAATCACAAGTGAAATAAAAAGCAAAGGCAAAGAGGGCAAATCTCATGCTAGGGTATCCAAACAGAAGGAATCATACCAAAAGTAAGCCCAGGGAGTCGTAGTTCTTCTACACCCAGTGCCAAGGAGGCCTCAGCTGAAATACTGTGTTTGGTTTCAGACGCTACATTTAAAAGAGGTTATAAAGATCAGAGACTAAAATCTTTGAAGTGGCAATGGTTAGGGTCTTAGAAAACATGGCCTAAAAAAGAAGAACAAAGGAACTAGATTTGTTCAGTCTAGAAAAGGGAAGAAAGAATGAGGGGAACAGTACAAAGTTCTGGCAGTAAACTTCTGTGGGTTCAGCACCGTAATAGTCTTTGGAGGCCATAGGATCCCTGGTGGTGGATGCTTTTAAAATTACAACAGATTGGGGTCAACTGCCCTCTGGACAGTTGCCCAGGGCAGCAAAGCAGGAAGATCCTGAGTGACATTCTGCCTTGCTGGGACAGGCTGGGAACAGCAGCACTGGGAACACAGCATCTGCAAGAAACAACCCAAACCTCCCCAGGTCTTTCAGCAACAGCCAGCAGCTCCTGCTTCTCCTGAAGACACAATACCACCAGTCAGCTCCATGGTAGCATGTCAACTCTCTAAGCAGCAGCATGTGCCAGATTCTGCTTAGTTTCACTGTTGGGTTTCATGGCAAATCCAAGATTACAGTATAGTCAGGACAGCACTCTGGGAGGCTACCAGACACTAAGGTGTCACATACAGTCAAGTGTTGTCTACACTTGTCCCTGCAAGACCTTTCAGGTCTGTCCTAGCATTACATTCTTATGAGCAGGGGTTTGACTAGAAGAGCACTATAACACAAGGGCATTCAGTAGATCCACATCTTTGTGCTGCCTGAGCTAAAGTCCTGTAGGGAACAATTCCATTCACACAAATAAAGTTGCAAGCAAATGCCTTCATTGGTGAAGTAATACTGGACTCTTGTAAATAGCAACATTGAAATGTGTTGCATTTTTGTAGTCGCTTTATGAATGTGATTATCAAATTCCATACAGATGTTTACTGAATTCAGGTGTTGGGGTCTGAAAGCCCTACCGTAATTGGCAGGAATGAAAAAATAGTCCCTCATCAGGCAGAGCTCATAGTGAAAGCATAAAAAGTCTAATTTATTGCATTCTTTCAATATGACTTCATTTTCAAGCATTTTGTGACAATCTGACCTAATATTGCACTGATTCAGACAATAGAGCTGTTCTATTGTACTTTAATGACTGGAAATGTAATTTGCTTCCTGTTTAATATTTAAGCCAGCAATAATACCAAAAAGGCTTATTGCTCCTAAGAAAAGATGAAAGGGGCATAACTCTTAAGGTTTTTTTGTGTTCAAAATTTGACCTACTTTAAAAACACTAGAAACTCATGGGAATGGTCCTCAGAATTAAAAATACCAATATAAGATTGTTGCCTGGGAATTTTAAGATACATCACTTCCAGCTCATTGAAAAGCAGAATTTCCCTCCCAAGGGAAATCCAGATAATTCAAAATTAATTTTTGTCCCAAAATACTGAATTAACAGAGTTTTTCCACAGAAAAATGAAGTTTGAAAAGAAAAAAATATTCTGAACTTCAGAAATATTTAATTTGGGTTTGATGACTGTCTTGAAATGTTTCAGTCTGGCTTAGCTGAAGAGCCATCTGTGCCTGTTCCAGCTGCCTCTAGTGACTCTCACATGACCAGTGCTCTGCGGTCTTCCTTCATTATACTCCTTGGAGAGAGCAGCTCCTTGGCCATCCCATCTTGCCCATAGAGCTTTTCCATAGGGAGGAAGGAAAACAAATTTTGGTGTAACGTGCAGGGAAGACAACTTGCAAAGGCTGATCTGAAGAGGATAACAGGAACATGCATTATCTGAACTGCTACAAAAGTGAGGTATATGGTGGCTCAGACAGGTATGCAGAGCCATGGAAATGAAGCAGTTCAAATGGAGAACAGCACAACTAAAGCATAACCTTCACATGGGGTGCAGCTGTGAATTTGCCCTCCTGCTTCCCCCCGTAAAGGTCCACGTCCTTTTCATTTGGTGTTACTGCACATCCCATTATACTTTTGGATGGTCATATTATGTAGCTCTGGCAAGCGTTTCCTTGTCCCCTGACCCCTCATTTTTTGTGTTAGACCTTTTGGGGACCACATTCCTCCTTGTTGGTCTCTTATTAGGGCTGTCTCCATTGCAGGGCTTAGTGAGATGAGTCCCACACCTACATGGAGAGGAAACCTAAGATCCAAGGCTTCATGAAATTCCTCAGGGACAGAGCCATTTCCAATAATTTACATAGTACAAGTAGTTAGATACTGTTAAGCCACTGTCATGCTTTCACTTGTCAGATGGATATGCTGGTCTCTGCATAAATTTACATTGGTAAATATACTTTAAAAAACAACCCCAAACAACCCGAACTATCACAAATGATTCCACAAAAACATCTGTATTTTGCCAGGCCCAACTCAACTCACTCTTCTAGCAGCACACACAAAAATTACAGGTGCTACTGAAAGGAGGACAGACAGCAGACAAATACTTTCCAGTGTTTTGTTTCACTTGGTTTTATAAATAAGAGTGTGGCATCTCTTTTTAAACCATGACATTTTGACAAACAATGATGCTTTGTGTTACCCTTGGGTGAGAAGAAATGTGAACAGAATAGTTTCGGGCAGTCTGAAAAGCAGCTTGGGAAGGAAGACGGCTGTGAACTATTCCCAGATCAGTCATTTACATGTTCCATATATTTGGATAAGATACTTAGTCCTTATCTATATGCCAAGGTTGTACTGCTTCAACTTTAGTTCAGTAAAGCTATACAAGCTCTGGTATTAACATGACCATACTGGCATTCAAGTACTTTTATCAGAGTAATATGCTCGTGTCAGGCAAATCTTACCACTATAACACACCTTTGTACCATAACAGCTCCTGGCACAGCAGGGAGCACAGTTATAACCAAAAGATAAAAATCTCACCACTTGCCAAAATACTTCTACCCAACATTGAAGTGTGCACAGACCACTTTTGCTGCTTTACTTTCCCCCGTCTAGAAAAGACTTTTAGACCTTACCTTGCAGGGCTGGTGAGCCTTAGTTCCTATCTGCAACAGAGTTTAGCATAGTCTGCATGAAATGTGCTAAGGCTCATTTTTAGCCGGTCACAGAGCTTTTTTAAGTCTCTAAAAAGTGTTTGCAGGACATAGCTGTACCCCAAAACATGCCATAGCAGAGGGGTTCAGCTGGGCCTGTTTCCTTTTTCTGTGAAGATTTCACTTTGCGTTTGACTCAGACTTTTCTGACAGCTATTTCATGACATATTGACTGTGCGTTTGTCCCTGATATTTCATGTATTAATGTGAAATCCCGTCCTTTTTCTCTGGACTTTGGAGATTGGCTTCTTTCCCCCAGCACCATCGGTCTGACAAGTGAAGGTTAAATCAAGAAGGACAAAAATCTTTCATGTTCAAGGCAAAAATACAATAGGGCCGTTTTTCCTGCCGCCTTTTCCCCAGCAGCTGAGCGGGAAAAAGCCGAGTCAAGAGGCTGCCATCTGTGGGAGGAACAAGGCAGGACACCAGAGCCTCGAACCCTGCCAGCACCTCAGGGGAGTTGAGCAATGTTGGGCTAATTGTTGGTGTAAATGACATCAGCATTTGGCCTAGGATCAGTAGCTTCTCTCCGAATAATTTAGTAAGTACAAATATTAAAAATACTTGAAGTTAGACATTAACCAGATGAAATGTTTAGACAGCAATAGTAAAATGCATTTGATCAAACTTTATGGACTGAAACTCAAACAGAGTTTTATTTAGCAAAAATAATGGGGATGCTGATGCAATTCCTAGTTAATCAAAAAGGAAAAATTGAGAAGAAGCTGTCTTTTGAAATTAAAAATATAATTTCAAGGACAGCTTTGGACTTGTTCTCAAGAGATTTCCTAATCCACAAATCCATTCTGATGGCTCTTTTCCCACAGGCTTTCACTCTAAGCACCAAAGCCACTGATATTTTCTCCAGGTTTGCTCTTCCTTTTGAAGCCATGGAGCAGGATATTCTGCAGCAGGGTTTCTGCTCCATCTTGCCTGCTTGACCCTGCATTGACTCAGTTGTCTGCTACACTGGGTATGAGAGACTCAGATCCAACATTAGCAGGAAAAGTCTGGATTACATAGACCCCAAAAGAGGCCTACACTGAATAGGATACATAGGAATTGGATCCTCTAAAATTCCAGGCTCTGAAGGTTTACATCCCTATGTTTTCCAAATATCTAAATAGAACATAAACCCGCATCATGGGCATAAATCCCCCCTCACCTGCTTTCTCCCAAGAAGTGTGGTGTTTAAGCAAAGTGCAGGGACACCAGGACAGCCAGGCTGCCTGTTGGATGATAGCCTGGGTGTAGGAAGTCCTGTAAGCTGGAGGAAAGGTGAGACCTTCAAGAGGCCCACTGGATTTTAAGTGTTGGAGCCTTCCATGAGGCCTGCCATCCCAGTCACCTCCAACAGCATGGAACTCCAGCCCAAAGCTGCTTGCTGGTGTCTAGGGAGTGGGTCACATCTGGCTTGAATTTAGCATTTTCTCTTTGTTAGTGCTCTAAAGGCTGTTTAATTTATGCTCAGCCCGTGTGTGTGTGCATGTGTGCATGTATGTATGAAGTAAGAGACAGCTGGTCCTACACTGACTGTTACCCCTGAGGCGAGAGGCCCATGGAAAGCAGGGTGGCCAGTGTTTTATTATTGCCCTTTACTATTCTTTGACCTCCACTTGATATATTTTTCCATAACCCTAGGCAGCAAGCTCTCGGTGGGTGGGAACTATCTGTTTGTTATTGTCTGCTAAATGAGGACCTCACTGTGGAATACAGCTTCTGAACGTGGACAAATAGTACCAACAGGCAATGTGGCCAGCATCTGTCTTAACTGGTCCATGGCCACAAGCAAGGTGGGTATCACCTGAGCCAGGGCAAGCCTGCAATGGGAGTAAAATGCTGTTCCCTTGCAATTGTGCCAACACCAGAAAAATGTGAAAGCCACGATACACATGGAAGAACAAATGCTACACATCTCAAGAAGCAGTAACTAGATAGCAGCACGCAAAGGTGACCTGTAAACCTCTTGAGAAGGACAGTGGGGAAACAGCATCGATTATAGTCAAAAGTAATAGTGGGAGAAAATGCTGCTTCAAGGCATACCAGAGGCACATACTAGGCACTGGTGTTGCCCTTTCAGTTGTGTTTGTTGCTGAAAAGTGAGTGATGTCAGTGCATCAAGGGAACTTCCAGGAGACTTGTACCTGCACTTCTGGCCCTCTAATATTCCTTTGCCATGCAGAACAAAGGAGATTTTTGCCTTGCCTCTGGTATCTGATACGTGACAGTGCTCGCAGGGTATCAAAGGAGCAACAGTTAGAGTGGTTGCAATTGCACCATTAGGGATAAATGAAACAAAGCTGTACCAAAATGAAGTTGAGAGGCCATTAGCTCAAAGTAAACATAACCTGAAGGGCCCAGGGTATTCCCTGATTCCCTGGGAAGAGCATCCATCATTTTGCCATGAAACTGCTTCAGAATGCAAGTCCTTCCTAAGGAAGCACTGAAGCATGAGCTGAACGTACCTGGTGCAGTATTGCCTAACTGCTTCAGTGGCCTCTGAGGCTTTAGCTTGGGGGGAATTACAAGCGTTCAGTTCCTCTCCAGGGGACATTAACTCTGGAACATAATGCTAGGCATTAAATTACAAAGCATATAATAATTTCACTGCTAATCAACTCGTGCTCATACTAGAATTCTTACTTATTCCTCACACCTTCCCAGATCTCACAAGCTCATGTTGCTTTTTATTCAACTGTCCAATTTGGACTGACAATACACAAGTCCTGTCTGAGTGGTGTCAGGACAAAAATGTTTGGTATTCCGAAAACTGAAAGTAAAAAGATTAAACAAACCTGAATATAAAAATATAACACATGACCTAGTGTCCTCAAGATTGTATTTATTTTCACATTTAATTTTTGGTAAAAATGTATTTTTAAGATTAGAGTCAACACAATCAATGTCTAGTCTGCTGCACTGTCAAGATAAAAATCCAAGAGGCTTTCTAAAGGGACTGTGTCTAGCTGCCTGTGAATTTCATGATGATGGAGGGCCCTGATAGTACAGAACATTGTTCAAGAGGCTGGGAACCAGGACATGCAGGTACTGCTTGCTTGTGCTATGCACTTGCTCAGGGTTTTTGGACAAATTATTTATTTGTTGTATTTTTCACCCCCTCCTCACAAGAGAAATTGAGTAGTAATAACAATATTCCTAACTTCTACACAAAAAAAAATAAAGCAAGAGGGGTAGAGTTATTACTCATAATATCTACTATCATTATTCTAGGATAATGAATAAATACAATTTGTGGCATAGTGGACATTACTGTACTAGCAGTAATGGAGTAAGATTGTACTGTGTTAAGGTTAGAGATCTATAAAAATGTTAAGTTTCTTACTGCTTCCAAAAATAAGCTTGTCTGTCTCTGGACAGCTGACAGCACTTGCTGTATCTAGTGACAATGCTGAAGTGACAAGTCTCAACCCTGGCTTGCTCCCTCATTTCTGTTCACATTAGGTTAGGACCTAGAGGGTTGCCTGTTTGCTGAATGATGTCATCCCCAATCACTTATGTATCATGTTTCTGGGGCACTGAATCATTTCCCTTTTTGTGCTCTTGCTGATGAAGAGGAACTGGAACTAAACACTTTTGCCTTGCATAGCCCCTGGCTAGTAGTATCTGGCATAGGAACCAGTTATATTGAGCACGCTGTGCTGGAACTTCACATTTCAACCAGAAACGCTTAGAAATTATGGTGCTTGCATCCCATCTAGTGGAGGGATCAGATGAATTCATCAGCTGCTTGTTGCTAAGTAAGCACATACTTCTGCTGGGAGTGTAGGAGCAGAGCTATCAGCCTTGTCAGGATGCAAGCAGTTCACACAGCACGCTCGCAGTGGTGATTCATCCCATGCAGAATGAATTGGGTGCATTTCTTGACGTAAAAAAGTCTGAAAGTTTTCCCTGATGTCAGGCATTTGCACTAGGAAGGAACAACTGGCTACCTTTAACTGTGGGCAACAGCTTTGCTGCTCCAGGGCATCAGCATGAGAACCAGCTGTAATTTCTGAGTTGCTGCCAATGATTAAAACTAATTAGCCATTTTGAGGCTAACAAACACTTTGCAATTCCCTCTGAATCCCCCTACAGCCCCATAAGGATCATGATCCAACTTGGAAGAACTTTCATCTACTTCACAGGCAGGATGGAAAGGGAGATAACCTTTCTTCCTCCATGAAAGAGGCTGCAGAGTCAAAACCTGTTCAGGTGTCTGTACCTGAAAGAAGGCACTGTTTGCCAATAGGTCGGGTGAGCAGGGCATGTCACAAACATGACATGTTCCAGTAGACTGAACCATCGCTCTGTACAGATTATTTTGACTTTCACTGAAGTAATCAGGTGGTGGTGTCTGGTAGGTTTGAAAATGAGCTCGAGTGACTCCTTCTTGAGAAGAGTTCATTCTGCCAGCCCCTGAGCCTCATTCCCCACTGGCCCCCTGCAGCTGCACAGTGCAGAGCCCAGCTGTCTGCCACCAGGCAGACATCTGCTGTTGGTGCCACACGCAGGCATTTCCCACCCTGCACCTCAGCATCTGGGAATCTCAAGTGCTAGGGTAAAAGAGTTATTCCCGAACAGGGGAAGGGCTACAGACACTTCTGCTCTCTTATTGCTTTAATAGAGCCCATCAGGCCATCTCTCCTAAAAAAAAAAAGAAACTGATCCAGTTTTACAACCAGCAGTTCCTTACAACCAGGAGTCTTTCTGGTACACAGAGAAAGCCTGTGGACATGCAACAGTCTGGGTGCAAGTGAGCACACAAGATAGGTGAGCATGCCACCATCCTGACACATTACCCACTGCCAGCTTGTGGAAACCTATTTCATAGATCAAGCACAGATTCCAGCTAAAAGAATTACTTATGTATAATAAGAGTGTTAGAAGGTGGTTGTTCATTCCTCGTCCTCTTCATACTTAGTCATCACCTGCGGGTTGAAATGCTGTTTCTCTATACAACAAAAATACAATGCCTTCTCTTACCTGGCAGTGCCTCCAGCCTTTGCACAAACAGATGCAAATCACGTTTTTATACTATGAAAATTCTCTGTTCGAAGTGCACTAGATGGCAGTGTTCCTTTTGAATCACTGCAGAGCCACTGCTCCACCATGATCACCTCATTTAGAAAGCAAGGCCCTAATAACTGTTGACATTGTCATTCCCAGGGTATTCTTCCAAATTTTGGGTTTCCAAACTTGGTGTCTTTCCAAGGCGAACAACTGCATGCTGGCTCTTTGAGTCCCTTCTGCCATTGCCTCTTACAAAAGCTCTGTGTTCAGTTGTGCACTGTTGCTTCTTTCTGGTGAGCCCTCAGAGCCAGCACTGGACCCAAAGGGCAGTTGTGTTCCTGCAGCACAGGGGCTAT
This sequence comes from Dicrurus megarhynchus, assembly GCA_013399195.1. Lineage (NCBI taxonomy): Eukaryota > Metazoa > Chordata > Aves > Passeriformes > Dicruridae > Dicrurus > Dicrurus megarhynchus. The sequence goes on along the minus strand of VXAD01003953.1, from coordinate 513,527 downwards.
AGCTCATATATTCCTTAATCTTATCCAGACTGAGTTTAAACCGTAGTTTTACAGGAATTTCCCAGTACAAGCTTTGATCTGTTGTCTGTATTGCTCTCTGGCTTCTTTGGAAGAGAAGGTGCTTTGTTGTAAGCATGCTAATACATAATTTTGTATTAATGTGAATTTGGAACTTTTGAGTAACACATGGCTTTCCAGTGTGAAGCCAAGGGGATATTAACTCTGTGAGATGCTGGGAATGCTTCAAATCAGCACATCTCACCAAGGGAAAACACATCTAGCTGCAGATGGGGAGAGGAGTAAGTACTTTTGATAGCCTTGTCCCATATTTGAGCTTGCTCTGTCCACTCACAAGTGGTTCCCAAGAGATACATTAGGATTGCTCACATCTAGTGATAAATTTAACTTCAGCCAGCTCTCTCAGCTGTGCAGGTGTGCCCCCTTTTGTCCCCAAAGTAAAGCTCCAACTGATTTAGCAACTGTGCTTTAAGGAGAGAAAGCGACCATAAAGGAAGCTGCACTCTCCAGCTGAGGTTGAAGGGATGGTGAGGGTTGAGAGCAGCTCAGAGAAAAAAAAGAGGTAAAGAGCAAAGCAGTGCTCTAACTGTATTGGTTGTCTTCTAACTCCTCATCATGCAGGAATGCTGCAGAAGGCAATCATTTGGAAGGCAAATCTGATGGTAGAGTTAAACAGATCCCAGGTGGCTGAAGGACAGAAATCCTGTCACCATAGACTCCACTGTAAAGTGGAAGGTAGAGCAGCTTCCCTGGTAATGAATCCCTGGGAAGCCCCAGCATTGCACTGCTATGCGTGGCAGAGCTACACCTCCCATTTGGTGCCTGCATTCGGCCCATTCCTGCACACACTGGAGGAAGACATAGGAAATTAACCCAGTCCTCATCCCCTGCACAACCAGTCTATGGAGACAACACCAGCATTTCCTTTCCAGCAGACCTGAGCTGAGTCCCAGACCCTTTCACCTATAGGAGGAAATCTGATCTGATGTAGCTTTCACCCTGGCTCTGGGCTCAGAGGTCAGCCCAGGCAATTATGTATAAGTGGAAGATATGAAGACTTTATTTTTGTTAAAAAAAAAAAAAGAATAAAAAAGTATTTTCTGTTTAAATGCCACTCCACTGACCACTTGAATGGAAACCCACCAAAGCTTTTTTGGTACCATACCCTGCCAGCAGCCCTGTACAATGTCAGATGACCTGCCTGGGCTGCAACACTTGGGAGCTTGTAATCTGCATCCTGATGCTACACCTTGGCAGCAAGCTATGGTGTCCTTCTGGTGGCCAGAAACACCAGCCCCTGTGGGGTAGTTTGGTGGCAAACACGGCTTTGTGTCCGTATCCAAGAGAGGGCAGCATTCTCCCTCGGCTGGGAAGGCAGGGGAGGAGGGAGCTGCCTGACCACACGTCTCTTTCTAGGAAAAGACATGCTTTGTCAGATGGCATTTCAGAACAGACTTTCGATTTAAGACTTTGTGCACCTGTTTAGGGAGACAACAACTGATTTTACACCCTAGAGTGGCTAGGGACAATTTATCAAACACCTGTAAGTAAAATCCAAGCCAATTCTTGGTGTGCCATCCTCAGCTGCCATTCCTGCCTTTATTCCAGCAAGAAGGCGTGGCAGTCTCCTGGTAACCAGCATCCCTCCCCAGGTGGTGGCACAGTGGGAAAGGCAACTGCATCTCTATTTCAGAACATAAAGCTTTATACTGCAAGGTGGTGGTGGAGGAGGGAAGGCAAAAGAGAAGAACAAGTGGGCAGATGCCTCCACTTTTGTTACTGTTTTATATTCATGCATAAGTTATACCAAAACTGGACCTGAGAAAGAGCAGCCAGTAAACATAAAAGGAGACTCCAGCATTTAGCAGTGGCTTGCATACCAAATGGGGCCCTGTGATTCTTAGAGCTGCATCTCCTCCAATTAGTTATCTGCATAATCCACCAAGGTGGATATCTGTGGAAGCCCACACTGATGCTCATACTGTCTGTACATCTGGCAGCCTTCAAGTGCTGAGCTCCTGATGATCTCAGTGGAGCTGTGGTGCAGCTAAGAAACATCCAGCTTGTGCTGCAGCAACAGAGAAAAATACACAAAAGCTTTTCCTTTCCCAGGTTCCTTCTGCAACAGGTGAGAAGGCAGGAGAAAATGTAAATAGCTACACTGCTGCACCACTCCCTGAAGTAAAGGAGACTGATCACAGGAAGATTCCCCATCACTAGCATACTTGGGAAAAGAAATGTTCCACCAGCATTTAATTTCAGAGCTGCATTTCAGAGCTCCTGTGGTATGCTTCTTACTGGCCTAATTAACAAGCTTGAAAGATTAGGAGTCACAAGGTTCATATGTAAAACAGATGGTAGACAGGACATCAATAAAGCTCTTTTAGATTATGCTGGAAAAAAAGCAGAAGCTTTTGCTTGAAATAGTTTCAAGGAAATGGCACTTGATTTACAGCCCTAATATGGAATATTATTTATACTGTTGCAAACCTTTACGAATGTGAGCTTCTCATTGAAGATGAGTTTAACAACAGCAGTGGATGAGGGTGGCTTGGGTGTAGTGCTCAGAACTTTGCATCACTGTTCAAGAGAAGAAAGTCTTACTGCCCTCTCTGCTACTGACCTGACACACAGCACTTCACCCCACTCTGCTGCCAGCCTATTTTAAAAATGGGAATAATATAATGCTTTGAGATCCTTTTAAGCTACATGTAATTAATTATCCTAACAGAGAGAAGAAAATGGAGTGTTGCTAGAAGTTCAAATCCTTCAGTTTCTGAGTACTGCTATAGTTAAGTTGGCAAGTGTATTCACCATTTTGGTTAGAATCATTTCAAAGAAAAGGCAGGATGAGCCACCCTGCGCTGCTGCACTCAAACACTGTGCAGTTCACAGAATCATCTCTGACTCAGTCCAATCCTTCCATAGAGTCACATGGAAGGACTTGAGCCCTAAAAATACACGTGAGAGCCAACAAAATTGGCATTTGTCAGACTCTGCTAGGGACACTATCCCACCCTGTCATTAGTTCATAAATTTAAGATTAGCAGAACTCATACCACCATGCCATAGGCAGCTGGAGAGATCCAAAGAGCAGTGGAAATATATGATTATGAATAAAAATGCCCTAGCCACTAGACTGTGCCCAAAGGACAGGCACCAGTTTGTTCTGTCTGCTAGCTCATACTGTCACATCTCTACCACAAGCAGACACTCACCCTCCCAAGAGTAAGCAAGCACTAGGATGTGAGCACATGCTACACTTCCACTTGTATTTACTGCAACAGACATGGCTCTCAGCTTCACTGCCACCGTGACACTGGATGCTGGATTCAAGCATGAAGAGGAAATCTCTCTGGGACAACTGCAGTCCCTGTATAACAAACCCATCATGGAAACCCAGTGGAAACCATGAAATGAGAGTTCTGCAAAAGCTTGGTCTGATCTATTGACCAGGCCTATTGAAGGAACAACTGATGGCTGAAAAGTAACCAGGAGCATTCAGAGCTTGGTCTCATGAGAAGATGAGTATGAGCAGAAGAGTGCCCTTTCTGCAGACTGTGCATGCTGGGGTCACAGAGGATGCAGGATGTGCTGTCTGGGGAAGAAAAGACCCCACACTCAGCTGTTTGAATTTATCTGAAGCTCTGATCCTGACTGATTTTAGCAGAAAGATGGAAGAGGCACATCACACCCAATAATTAACTTTTGTACTGGTTGTGGCAATGGTCAGAACAGAGGTCATCTGATATGCTTGTCTCCTGTGAAGCATTGAGACATGTGAGGATTTGCAGCTCTCAGACCTATTTCAGGGGGAAGCAAAGATGTCTGGTGTGCTGAAAGCAAATGGGATCAGTAGTTTTCCTGTATTTCTTAAATGTGCTAAAGGGACCCAGCTCATTCAAGCCACAGGAAGGCACATTAATATCCAATAAGCTTTTGGCAGAATACAGAGCAGCAGTAAAACACTTGCCAGAAGGGTTGAAATGCAGACTCGGGACTAGGCAGATCCAGTAACAGGCTGGAGCACCTATAGTGGCAATTAGACAGAAGTGCATAGATCTAAAAATGCAAATCAATACCCCTAATCTCCTTTCCCATCATACACCCACCCTCCCCCATTCACCAGGACTGTAGGCCTCTTCACTTCCCTCCAAAAGTCCATAGATTCCTGTAGCCCGGAGGATGTTCACAGTCTGCTTGTGCAAAGCTATGGTCATGATAAACCCCTCCATGGACAAGTCCATCCTACTGCTTTTGTCATGGAGGGAATGAAGAATGGGAGCATCACACACCTGCATTCCTATGTAGGTGACACCTGCACCTGCATATCATGGATTTCCAAACTTAGCTTTGCTTCTCTGTGTGCCTGATGGGAGTACCTCTGTGCTGAGCTCCTATCTCACCCTGACTGGAGCTGAAGTAGTAGGTACAAACCACTTAAACCTGGATTCCCCCGCATCCTGCACAACTACTGACCATGGAACTGTTCTAGAGAGGCTCCCCTTGGGATGCATTAAGGGACAAAATTTCTTGCTTACTCCTTTGTAGGCACAGCAATACACACCTGCAAACAGCAGAGGATCTGACAGCTGTGCACATGTAAGATAGGCCCTCCCCTCTGCCACAACTTATTTGTCCCTCAGTAAAAACAAGAGGGAACTCCCTTCTTTGGGGCCATGGAGGAACGGCTGCATTTCTCCTAAACTCTCTCCTACCCTTGTCTTTTTGTTTCCTGACCTGAGACAAACCAGTCCAGCCCTTAAACCAACACACATGCAGAAGCTCCACGCTCAGTTTTGAGGCAGCAGCAAGCTCCACAACACAGTATTCCTGCTGTTATTTCCACACAGTCAAATCCCACTCTCGGAGCAGCAAGCCCTAGACAAGCAGATGGGCCTCACTATGTGTGGGTAGGGACAAGGACTTGCTCAGCCCAGCACTTCCCAGTTGCCTGGGTTTTGCCAGTTGCCAGCTGACCCTGAGCTGTGCCCTTGCTTAACGAGCAGGTTTCTGTAGGTCTCTTTCTGTACCATTTATCTTCCCCCAGACACTGCACAGGGAGCCTAAGCCAGGAGCCTGGGCTCCAAGGGCCACAACAGCTAAGCACTGCAGCACCCACATCCTTATGGGATGTCATGGGCAGAATGGAAGCTTCAGAGAAAGTTTTCCAGAGAGATCATCCCATTGAATCAGGAACTGCAGAAAAGATCCCCTTGTTTCATAAACTCCTTCTCAAGGATGAGTCTATGATGCAGCTGGATACAATCTTAGTCCAAGACTTGGTCAACTTTTCTGTCTAGAGCATTAGGGAGGTGTGATTGATCCTTTCTATGACTTTGTCCTGCAGGAGTAAGGATAGCAACCCAAGTATATTTACATAAATAAAATAAATTATTGATTTAAATTCATGATAATGATTAGACCAAAAGATATTAATTAGAATTATTTACTACAAAGTATAGGATAGCTAAAACTGTTAGCATGGTGCACTACTTGTGTAAGGAAAACAATTATTAGAGATTGATGTGGCTCGCCTGTACCAATGACAGTGGGCAAATCTCACTGAGGAGTAACCTTGAGGGACAACTCCGTGTAGTGCAGGAACCTCCACGCACACTCCGAGAAGGGGTGTGTTAGAAAACCCTGCTGTTAAAGTGGGACTGGGCTTTTATAGTGCAAAGTGATTATCAGTTATGTCTCCAGGTGCTATGGTTCTATGGCAGCTCAGCTGCTTTTGATAAGTTATCAATACTATCACTTGTTGGCTCCTTGATCCAGGTGTGCCTTACTCTCACCAGAGCCAGTGCCAGTTCCTGTCAGGAAACATTGTTCTCCCTCTGAGTCTTTAACTTTAGGATTGATGAGTCAGGCTGGTCTCAGCAACACCAAAAGCAGCGTGACCCCCATTCTCTAGGGACAGCTGATAATTTCTGCAAATGGGGTAGAGTTTGAGCTGTTTTACCCACACCTAGGCAGATCATCCTCCTCCAGAGGATCCAGGTCTGCTCAGTGGTGAGCCACATGGCGTGGCGACTAAAGCACAGACTCAGGCATCAGTTTTGCCTGCCAGTTCCAATATTGACATCTTGTGTTGTTGGCTAATACTTGCAGACAAAAAGGACATTGATGGGTTATTGCTTGAGCATGCACAGCACTTAGGAGAAGGCTATTCTCTCAATGAGTACTCCCAGCCCCTAACACATCAGCCCAGGCAGTTCCTGGTTTAGTAACATTGCTTTACATATTGTTTTCACTTCCACTCACCTTTCGTTATAATTACAGAAGTTTATTTTGAAATAAGGTCTCTGGTTTAATGGTGGTTCATCAGTTGCAAGCAGCAATACCCTTTCTATTCCCCAGAAGATATTTGTACTACCTAATTCTTGTCTGTGGAATGCCAGTCCAAAATTCTCCATGGAGTTCTATAGGAAGCCATGTTGCTCACCTTGCAGCATGGATACTTCCAAAGCAGAACACTTACTCAACAGTTTTAAGACTATAAACTTCATGTAAAAGCTGAAAAATAACTTCATAACAGATTGAAGTGAAAGGATAGATGTAGATTTGTAGTGCCAGTGCTTTATAAGAGTCCTACAGGAATCAATGACTGTAAATGGTCAGAAACTCCATTTTAGGTTTCATGCAAGAGATGGCACTGTTAGCACCAGCAATTTATTTAGAAGCAGGAGGAAGTGTATGTGGGAGGGCACTGATGTATTTTTAAAGGTAGGTTACAAACATTAATATTAGAGAGATATTTTTGTTTCTGTTTTGATTAACAGAAGGTTATTAATTTTTCTCTGAAGAAAGACTCATGCATTCCATGGCAAGCATATTGATATTTCACTAAGATTCAGGAAACAGAAAAAAGAGTCAACTAGAAAAGGAAACCCAGAAATCCAATGCCAACCAAGCCAGGAATGTTTCTTGTTTAACTAACAATTTATTTTTTTCTCCACCAGTGAAAGAGACCTATGCATACATTGACTAGAATTATGAAATAGTAATAGGTGAGGAATTTAGATCTTTCTTGGCATGTATCACATTAATCTTCACTTGCTAGATTCTACAGATATTAGCCAAACATTTCCAGATTTAAAAACCAAAAGAAGAGTTAAATAATAAAAAAAAAATCTCAGCAGAGCAAGCAGACTATCAATGCCTAAACACACTACTCACGTCCTAGAGATGTTTCTCACGAACCTTACACTCACTGTAGTTGTGGAGGTACCAGTAAAACATCAAACTTGTACAGTTCAGTACAGCAAAGCCAGTGAGCTGCTCAGTGCCTTCCAAACCTTGGCTCTGTACTGGCACTGCAAGAGATGAAGAAGAGCTGCCACCTTGGTGGGGCCTGGCCTGGCAGGGGTGCATCAGTCACACTGGGCTAACAGCGCAGCTGAACAAGGCCATGCCTTTGCTCTCATAGGCAGATGTACCCAATACTTAGGATATTCACTATGGTGTGAGGCACCCAGACTCCCTTCTCAGGTAGGGAAGGGAGCAGAGCCTACTCTTGAGATGTACTTTAAATCATTTGATAAAAGCCCTCTTTTCCTCCTTCTGCTTTGCTGCTAAAGCCCAGTAAAAAGCCTTTAATCACAGCATTTCCTATTAGTCCTTGGGGAGGTTTCCCGCAGCATTTCCTATTAGTTCCTTTGGGTGGTTTCCTGTCAGGCTGTGGTTTCCTAATTGGTGAAGCTGACCAAAGTAGAGTCTGGAAGCCTTTCCTGCCTTCACTCCACCCCGGCAGCACAGTTCAATCCCTGCCCTGTGCCAGTGCAAGCACTTATACAGCCAGCTTTTGTGTTTGGTTGGGTTGTTTTTCAGCTGGGTCAGCCCTGTGAGTCCAGCTTCCTTGTGGCCCATCAACACTTGTACCGAACAAGGGATGGAGTTGGGAAAAAAAAAAAAAATAAGGCTAAGGGTGCCCTTTTTGTCAGCAGCCTGCTTTTGGGGCAGCTGAAACCAAAGCAGCACTCCTGTGTTGCCTTTTCTGCAAGTCTGTGATCTGAATGCACCTTGCCACAGAGAGTCTGAACTATCTCAGCATCTAGCTCAGTTCTTTAAAACAAAATTATGTTGGAGTCTCAGTGTCAATGTGTCCTAAACAGTGAATGTATTCATTGTACAAGGAAGAGAATAATTCATGAGAGAAATACAAGCAGACCTTGCTGACCAATGAAGTTACTGGAAAGTAGTAGTTTCAACAGTCTGATGATGCCTCAGTGTTTGGAAGCTAGAAAAGTACAGTAAGAGTAGTGGCATGTGATATACATCTAGATCACTTACTTGTAATGAAGAAAAGAAAGAGAGATTGAAATTCCCTACTCCTAACCCAGCAGCAGATACCTTTAACTGCTGAAATCCAGATGTGCCCAGCTCTGCCATAAAGCAGCTTTCCTTGGGATGTTGGGCAATTTCCTAGAGTAAGAGATCCTATAACTAGAATAATACCGGATAACACAAAATACACTGTAAGGCACTTTTAATATCTTTCAGGTAAAAACCCCTAAAACTGACAGAGGTGAAGTCACAGCGGGTTGATGTTGCGCTTTTTCAGCCAGGGGACAAGCGGAGAGGGAAAACATTCAGTGCCTGGAGGTTTCCTCCAGTGCCATCCACAGACTCTGAGGAAAAGGGGGCAGAACCATGACACTTCCTCGCATACCAGAATCACCAAGTTCCCCGAATCTCTGAGGAGAGTGGGAATATTGCACAGGACTTAGAAAAAGCAAAATCAGGTGTGATGCTGATGGGGTGCTGGCCAACCTGAACAGACAGCCTGAGGGCCTTTATTTCTCTATGCCTGGACTGGCATTCCGTAGAGATGCTTTTGGGAAGTGATAAGGCAAGGTTGTTCCCACCAACTATGGGATAGCTGTGCTAGACAGACTCAACTTTGTGAGTAAGGTAACTGAGAATCTGCTCAGGTACAGAAGGGTAGGACTCTATGCTCAACATGTGGACAGAGGGGAGTTAAATGCTGGTGATTTGGCCAAAAAAAGTTGTGGGAGGATTGTGGTGCATGCCCATTATTGAAGGTTGATTAAATAAACAATATGAAGCTGTTGGCTCAGTGTGCTAAGATGGACAAGTTTCTGCAGACCGTAACACCAAGGGACATACATGTCTAGGGTTAAACCTGGCAGCTTTTAAAAATGCATTCTGAATTTTGAGGTACTTTACTGTTGGGTAAATGGGTATGACACTACCCTGGAGAAAGTCTCAAACATTGCCTGTGGGAGCAAGAAACTTAAATGACAGCCATCACACCTCTAAGGGACTCAGTGTTCGTCACAGGCACAAGTATTTGATAGATCCTAATGGAGTACTTCAGTGCTGTTCACAACACAGAAGGGATAAGTAGGGATGCCTTAGCATCCTGTGGTATCATCTCTTTCCAAGGTTCCTGGAGTTACGAAGTCATTGCAATTCAGGTAGAAGGCTTTGCATTGATCCTCCAGACAAGCTGAGGGAGACCTTTGGGTTGAGGTGCTGCATCTCAAGCATTTTCCACCGATGTGCAAACTCTTACTTCACTAAAGAATGGGGATTCAGTCTTTCCACTTCCATATGCTGAGGTCAGCTGTGTAGGAAAACACTGCCTTTTCCATGCCAAGGCAATGCTCTTTGCAATATTCTTTGCTTCTTCACTAGAGCATTTCCAAAAGGACTGGAAAATAATTGGAAAGCAACCAGAGCTTGATGCTGTGACTTATTAAAAAAAAAAAAAAGCTTGACTGGATAGCCAAGTGTTTCTCCCCAGAAAAATGCCATCATTTTTTGCTTCCCCAGCACAAGACCCAGATGGGACCAAAATAACAATCTTCCTACATTGCTTCTGGTACATGTCATTAATTTAACACAAGGGATGTTGTTGATAGACACCAGTTTCTCAGCCTTCCAGTGTTATTAGCGATACGGAATCTGCTGCGGAGTCTGGTACAATGCCTTGTTTGCAGTAGCTTTGCTGCATTAAAAGAGAAAGTCCAGCCCCCACAGTTACAGGGATGCATGAAATGCTTGTTCTTTAGCATGACTCCTAACACAGAGCATGTGTTCACAAGTGCTCACAGGAAAGATTTATCTATTTTATGAAGCAACATTTGTTCAGCATAGTGGGTTTTGCACTGCAGAAGATCTTTACAATCTTCAGTGTTCTGTGTTTTGCTGGTGACCCCTCCTGCTTTTGAGGATGTTGGACATCCATGTAGTTTAAATACGTAAGTCATCCACGATCAAAATGCTAAAAGAAATCTGGGACTTTCTTCCTGTGAGCCTGGTTTGAGGCAGTGACTGAGAAATTTAAAAAACACATCCTTTCTTCTCTGGCTGTGGATGTAAAAGCAGATGACAAACCTAGTATGAAAGAATTTTTCTTTCACCAACAAATAATGGACCTCCCCTGTTTTCCGAGACAAAAACTCGGGTGCTGTACCTGCTTCTGACTCCCTGTATCTCATGCCCCACCTTGCAGGCAGCAACCTGACACTGCACCACGGACAGGCTTCAGCAGCCGCTGCCTTACCGGGCCCACGTGTCAGACTGCTCTGCTCCCCACCTCCTGTTTGCCTCCCAAAGCGATATAAATGGATTGCTATCGCTCGGTGCCGATGCCCTCTCTGCTAATGTTTGTTTCATGCATGCTAATGAGAAGACTGGTAAGAACAGATTTATGTTTGGCTCAGCCCAGAGGTAACACGCATGAAAACGCTGACACAAATGCTGAATAAAAGGGATTTGAAAATCAACATCCCCTACTGTTACCAGCCACAGTGTAATCCTTTTCCAGGCCTGTTGGGAAATGTCCTCGGAGAAGCTCTGACATCAGTGCAGCTGCTTCTCTCCTCAGCAGTTTGAGCTCGTTTTCACATCTTTGACTGAGGCAAAAAGAAATAGCAGGGAGTGAACACATGAGAGAGGAAGAGATTATCTTCATTTCTTAAACTTAGTTGTGGAGATAACGTTCTTCATATTTCTGAGGATTAAATGGGCAACCGAAGAAGATAGTGGATGGAAGCAGCTATCTCCTAGGCACTGCTTTTGCCTTTTTACATGCTAAACCCCTCACCACTGAACTTCTTGTCTAATCTGGTGTGGTTGTTGGTACAGTTATTCACACAGCCACAGCTCTGCTTTATTGCAGTCAAGTCTCTCAGTCTTTCGGGCCACATGCAGAAACGCAGCTGGGAAGATGTGAGGATATGCATGATCGTAACTTCTTTTTTTCACTGTGTCTGCTCTTAATCCCCTAAGGTATCTGCTTACTGCACCTAGCACATGGCTTCATGACACATGGCTCCATGACACACAGCTCCAGCCTTCCCCCTTGAGCAAAGAAGGCAAATCTGGGAATGTCAGTACAGGCCTTCAGCCGAGGAAGGCAGCGAAGCTCCCTGTGAGTCTGAGCAGCTTCACATTTGCACTCCCTCAGAGACAAAGCAGCAGCCCATGGGATTAGATGAGCACTGGCAAAAAGCATTTTAAAATGTGGAGAGGACTGGAAGAATGTGCAAAAGCCCAAGTCCAGTACTGAAGTCCTTTGTCTCAACTAATCAGCCCAACTTGCACATTGTTTGAGGTGAAGCACGGAGGCCTGTGAGCTTTAGTATCTCTGGATAAATGCCATCCCAGTAACCCATCCCTAGCATGTAGATATTTGGAGGCCCTGTGTACTGTAGTTCTTCTGCATTTGTCTTTGCTGAGAATGTCACTTAGACTGGGCTATAAACGATCAAATCCTCCCTAAAATCCTTCCTAATCCTGAGGGGAAAATAAATGAGTTGTCCAGGTTTCCCCTACAATCAACAGAAAGAGATGGGAGAGCATTGCATGCCCATGTCATTTTCACCTATTTATCATCAGATGGAGTGAGCTACTCTCAAAAGATGCTTTTGACTGTAGCAGGCAACTAGGGGGGACCTTAGACATATCTTGCTTTCAGGTTGCACCCCCTCCAGATGGAAAGGGTGGAATTGTTGTAAGAAGCACTGTACCTCCGTTACAGTGGTGGCCAGTGGGAGCCTGGATGCTTGGAAGACCATGGCTACAGTCAGATTTATTCCTTTGCCCCACTGAAAGTCTCACTAACTGTGTACACACAGCAAATATGTTTTGGACACTGAAAAGTAAGTGTTAGGTAATAACTCTTAGCAGATTACTTAAAATTTATAAGTGATGATAAATAATGAATGACACACTTCAGCTTTTAAAGCTCTCTATGCACTCTGAAATTTAAAGCTTCCATTCAACAAATGTGCTTATTTGGTTTTGGAAAATTGCACCCTTTTTTTTTTTAAGCTTAACAGATAACCTATTAAAAAATGAATTAATATTTTAGGAGCTGTAACAGCCCTACAGTAAATAGAAACCTGACTCTTTAGTACTGCACCTGATTTTTCTGGGTTTTTTTTTTTTGGTTTTTTTGGTTAACTGTCACTGTGACATTGATGATTGATCCTGCCTCTCTTGCCAACAGGAGGATAAGTAGGCATTTGTGTCATAGAGATGGTCTCTCTTGTCCATTCAGTCACATGTGATTCAGATGACCTTGCAAAAGTCACCTGAAAAACAAATAAATTACTCACTGCATGTCATAGTGGATCTAGAGCCCCAATCTGTAAGATACTTCTGGAGATGCTGACTACTGTAATTTCAGTGAGAACTGGAGGAACTCAGAATTAAAACTTCACAGAATTGATCTTGTGGGTCTTGATTGAAAGCCCACTAAAGCCCAGTGGAAACTCTGACCCATCTGCACTGGGCTCTTGATCATTTTGCTAGAAAGGAACCCATAGATACAAGATAACAGAACCATGCCAGAGAAAGGACCTTAACACAGCTTTGTCATTGTCAAAGTCCTGTGCAGTGATTTCTCTACATGCTAGTGTGAAAAAGACCCAAAAAGGGACTACCCATCCCAACCATGTCTCTTGATTGTCCAACCTTTTTCTGCATATCTTTAGGGATTGCACTTCAAACTGGAAATAGTCTCTACCTAAGGCTTCTGTACAGTCACCAATGCCTGGGGATTTGATGTGATTCAGAACGGACTTGTGCAAGCTAAGCCTGCATGATCTCTTCCTGGGATCAGCCAGTGTTCAGAACTACTCACGTTATGCCTACTGAGCCATAGCCTGGGATCAACACCCACACAGACAGAAAGAATGAGGATGTGTTTATACATAGTATGTTATTGCTAGCATATTTTGAGGTAAATAGTGATTCACTCTACTAAGTTGGTAATTAGGGATTAGTTTCTTTTCTGCATCTCCTTTTCCTTGTTGTTTGGTTTGTTTATTTTTTTTTTTTTTTGAAGGAACTTTCTGGGTTCTCTAATTTGCAGAAGAATTACTGAAGTAAAAATGAATTAATGAAGTTCTCCTTAACTAGCTGTAATATTCACTCCCTGTATGGCTTGCTTTGCACAATAAAGGATGTGCAGAAGTTGTGAAGGATTTTGTCAGACCTGCAAATAACGCTGTTACATAATTGTCTCCTTCCCTCTGTCTCCATTGGTGTCCTTAAGCAGAGGGACTGGCACCACTTACATAACCCACTCCCATTTCCCTCCCATTTCCCTCTCCCTTCTGGCTCTTCCCTATACCCTTCTTGTTTCTCCAGCCCTGACCATGTCCCAGCAGAGGTAACCCTTCCCTTGGGACTTGCTAGCAGCTATGGCCTGGTGGGACACAGGCTTTGGGATGTGTTTTTTGGGTGGCAGGGGTGACTGGGGCTGTTCCTGCTTTGGCAAGTGTGCTGCATCTTCCTGGACCTGATGAGGGATGGGTCATCTGACTCCACCTGGAGCCCATGTCTTGCCCAACTAGGGCATCACTGCCATGCTCGTTCAGGAGGGGTGCTGCATCTTTGGGGCCCAGCACTGAAATCCATGGAAGTGGTGGCTCTGACCCAGTTCCTGTGGTACTGACCTTATGGTAAAGCCCAGCTCCTATGGGCAATATCCTTATGGTAAAGATAAGGGCTGCCCTGGATGCTCAAAGCCTGGGAGATCACATGTTGGCTGCTCTTTCCTCAGAGGAAAACTACACATAAGATCTTTCTTCCAGATTTTCTTCCATATCTGTTTTGATGTTAAGCTCCTCTAAGGAAGACACCTTGGTTTGTAGGATTTTATGCTGACAGCTTGGATGAAGCCTGGTGTGTTTCTTAACTCCAGGTGTGGCGGGCTGTGGCCACTGGGTGGGCTCTGCAGGACCCCTGATCTGACCCCAAGGACCTGGGCAGGATGCATGGAGCTTGTGCTGCCCCACTCAGTCCTGGCTCAGGGGAGGTTCTGGCAGGCATCCTCCAGGCTCTGCTCCTCTGGTCCCTCACTGCTCTGAAAGGGAAGTCAGACATCTAGAGGGAATACAACCACAGGATATTACAAGGCACTCACACAGGCTCTGATAGAAGCAGAGTATTGTAGTAAAATGATCCTTTATGGTCTCAAAGGTATTTAAAAAAATCTGCCAGGGAGAGTATTTTGACAAATACCTCATTAAAACCCCCAGAATCTCACACTGCACCAGTTTATGCAAATCCCAAGGACAAAGGAATATTTAACTTTTCACGTACCATAAATAAACCTGTTAAACTAATACATCTCCAAGGAATAATAAAATAGGCAAATACAGTAAATACATTAGTTCTGCTCCACTTTTATGTGAGAGGTGCTCTCTTTTGTCTGCCAGAGAGGCCATTCTTCCTGGAGGGGAAAAAAGGGAAATTGTTATTGATGGAAGGTGGCAGCCTGTTGGAATCTCAGGAAGCAAAGTCACAACATTCAAGTGAAAGAGTGGCCAGAGCAGACAGAATACTTGGGAGATAATGGGAAAATCAAAGGCAAAGGAGGGAATTCGAGTGGTGGAAAAGAAGCATGAGGTGGATGCCAAATACAGCTCCAGGAATGGCAGTTGTGATTGTTTAGAAGAAATTGCAAAGTTGGAGTACACTGCCTCTCTTCTTAGCAAATGGGGAAGAAGACTTGGACCTCGTAGTTTTATAATTATCTCTTTTTTCTCCATGTCTGGTTATAGCCATCTTAGTTACCATAGAAGAAGGTTTTGAGACTTGTGTCACAAATGGCAAGATGTGGCTGGATGTGAGAAGGGTGCCTGTACTCCCAGCAACACACCTGGGAAAGGACCCCTGTGCCTTAGAGGTCTAGTACAGGAGGTTTTACAAAACATTTTGTAGAACATTTTAAGGCCAGGTTGATTGGGGGTCTGAGAAACCTGGTCTAGTGGAAGCTGTCCCTGCTCATGAAGGGGGGTTGGAATGAGATGATCTTAAAGGTCCCTTGCAACCCAGCCCATTCTATGATTCTGTGATCCCGTGATCCTGTGATTCTATGATGTGCTGTGCTCAGAAGGATCACATAAATCCCTATACCCTGACAATAAACTCACAATCTATTGGAAGATAAAAAGTGTATTAAAATATTCCATGGAAGAGTATAGGGAGACAGGTCACCACCATTAATAAGCTAGATTGCTGATATAGTAGGGCATTTGTTAAAAACCAAATAACCTCTTCACCAAAACAAGAACATCAAAAGAAAACTCATGGGGAAAAAACCAAATGCCCCACACCAGGTGGTTCTAAGCAGTCTGACCAGTGGAAGACATCCCCTGTTCCTGACTCCAGAGATCAGTTTAACCTTGAGTGTGTGTGTGCGAAACATACCAGCCAGGTAACAGAAAATTGAGTGCAGGTAGGCATGACAACATGCACTGCCTGCATTGAGCCACTGGTTACAGGCAGTGTTAATTCTTCTCTCATTCTACAGACAATTAAGGTATGAAAAGGGGGAAAAAATTCCTATATTTTGCCCAGACAGGCCACCAGAGGAAGACAGACGCATGAAATTAATACAATGCAAATGTGATGCAAACACTATTGATCCAGTCTGCTTTCAGCCCCTCCAAAGTACCAAAACATGGGACACCCAAGGGTTTTATCACCCAAAGCTGGCTTTCCCAGCTTCAGGGATTCTTCTATTGAGCTGTAGATTTCTTTCCATAGGCTTCCAGGTCTTGGTTTCTCCCATGGAGCTGTGACTAAAATTGCTCCAACTAAAAGCATGTGCTTTTCTGTGATATGGATGCTTATCCTCTTCCTTTCCAGCACAAACAAGCTTTTTCTTTTCTTTTTTGTTTTTAAAGGCTGGTGGAGGTGGACAGTGATTGCTGCAAGGGCTTGCTTGATGCTGCTCTGTTACGTCTCTTCCTATATGTGACCCATATCTTAAGCAATATTTTGGTTTCTCCATACTGCCTTGCATTGTACCAGGTAGCCATTCCCTTCATCTTCTTTCTGCTTCTGAAAATGCTGCTCTTAACTCTATCAGGCTCTTTCTCACATATTGCCTGATGCAGGGAAAGGTGCTGGTAGTAGAGTGGAGGCTGATGGTCTCGATTTGGGAGGCCCATATATGACAGAGGAATATAAGAGCAACAGTAGAGCAATGTTGGCTAAAAGCAGATACCTGAAGAAACATGTCAGAATAGAGAAACTATGCATAGCCCTACCTCTGCCTATACTTCCAGCTCTGTTTCCAACTCAGGGACTTCCTGAACCAGGTCTCGTTTCTGTCCACAAGGATTTTACTATCCACCAGTTTGTCCAGCCACTCTCCAAATGTAACTACAGTCACTACAGACCTTGTGGTAAGGAGTTCCCCAGTGTTTGAAGAGAAGTATCTCCTTCGGGGTTTTTTTGAACCATCCATCTGCTAGCTTCATTTGGTGCTCAAGGTTCTTGTTTCAGAAAAGACAGGTCCCAGTCGGTGTGTGTCTACCCTCTTCATGCCACTTGCTACTCTACAGTCCTATCAGATGTCTCATTTGTAGGCTAAAGATGATTTAGTCATCCCTTGTATGTAAGCTTTTCCATACAACCTCATTGTCTCTCTCTGAACCTTTTCCAGCTCTCCTATGTCCCCTCCTGAGATGGAAAGGCCAGAGCAGCAGACAGTCTCCAACATGTGGACAAACTGTGGATTTCTACAATAGACCGCAGATAGTCTGTGATTTCTGCTTGGTTCATCTCCTAGGAAGTCCTAACATTTTCAAGCACTGCAGGCTGCCATGCTCGGAAGTAAAAATTCCAGAAGAAACATACACTAATGGATCAGCTTTGAAAGGTAAGGGCCATGTGTACACATTTGATGCAGTGTGTTTGTTCACAGACTTTTGTCTCGAGTCCTGCTGTAAGGATCACTTTGCCACAGCTGCTAGCTGATGTGATAAGCAGCCTGCAAATGAAGGCAATGTGGTGATCTAGAAAGGTTAACAGGTACAAAAGCAGATAAAAAAAATTGTGGATTTCCTAGAGGAAGTTTCAGGTACTGGTGGCCAGAAAGCACGGAGTCTTTAGACAATGCCAATGCATTCCACAATTTAGGCATCAGAGCTCCCCTTCCTGTGTTAGCCCCATAAGACCAAAGCAAGATAATTACTTAGTAGAAAGCACGAGCCTGCCACTTAAATACTTTTTCCCTACCACCACTGGAACCCTTATTTTTCAGCCATCTTATGATCCCAGACAAGTCAAGGACTTTTCTCTCTATGCTTTCTGAACGAGCTATTTCATTCCTGGTTCCTCCAAGAGGGAGCAGGTGCAGTCCTGCTATCTACCTGAGCCACAGGGACACTGTCCAAAGGTGTTAATCCAAAAAAGATGTGGTAGAGCATCAGAAATCAATCTTCAGAGGCCAGGCTCCATCGTCCACAAGCTGGAGTTTTAGTTTTCTTGGAAAGATTGATCAGTGCAGGTCAAAAGAGGCTTTTGCGGTGGCATTTAAATGTTAATCAGCCACACCTGATTAGAAGTTTAGAGGGACTGATGGCGTGTGTATGTCAGTGTGTGTGTGGAGCAGGTGGACAGTAAAATCTGGCCATGTCAGATCAGGCAGCAAGGTGGGCTGTCTTGCTGCTGCACAGAAGAATTTCAGTGCCACAGCAAAGCAAAATGGTGCTTTCTAGACTTACACAGAACAGGGGCAACAGAGCCCTGTGGGACAGCTGAGAAACAATGTCTAGCTGTGTGTTTGAGCTCTGAGGTTGTGCACTGAGTACCTCCATGGCTGGTAGCAGGAGGGTCAAAGTTAGGACAGGGGGATATGCCTTAAAGCACGTGCCAGCACACGGTGAGTCTGCTGCAGTCACCCAGACTTGCACTGCTGGCCTCCACCTACCCCAGGGGCCTTGGATGACATCAAGTGACTGACCTTTTAAGTGAAAGAGAGTGGGATGCTTCCCTGCAGGCCCCAGTATCGTGGACTGCAAGGGGATGTGATGCATGGCCAGCTCAGGATCATGCTGCTTATCAGCAAAATATGAACAATGGGTCCCAGGCTGTGTGGGAGGGCTTTTGGGAGCACCTCAGAGACTCAGAGGGTCAGCTAAGTATAGATGTAGCCAGTGTTTTCCATCCCAGCAGTGGGCAGGTAGTACCTGGAGCAGTTCTTTAAGGCTTTGTTTCTCTTAACTGAGATACAAGCTGTATAGCCCAGGAACGTGATAAAAGCCAATCCAGATTTAAAATGTCTGTAAGAGATTTGGAAACCAGGACTACAAAGGGTTATTTTCCTGGCTGTTGTAGCCCCTACTACTCCCTGAGAGGTGATGCCTGACTGCTTCTCCACTGTGTTTTGAAGCAGCTCAGTAAATGGGGCTGTGTGTCATGCAGCCACTCGCTCACTCCCCATTCCCCTGCAATGGGATGGGGAAAAGTATCAGAAAAAAGTAAAACTTCGTGGGCTGAGATAAGAGAATTTTAATAATTCAAACAAAGTAAAATATAAAACTACTACTAATGATAATAATAATAATAGAAATGAAAAGAAGAGAGAGGGGAGAATAAAATCCAGAAAAAACAAGTGAAGCACGTTGCAGTTGCTCACCATCTGCTGACCAATGCTCAGGCCATCCCTGAGTAGCCATCAGTCCCTCCTGGCCAACTCCCCCCAGTTTATATACTGAGCATGATGTTCTATGGTGTGGAATATCCCTTTGGCCAGTTTGGGTCATTTGTCCCAGCAATGCTCCCTCACAGATCACAGAATCACAGAATCACTTAGGTTGGAAAAGATGTCTGAAATCATTGATGATTTCAATTCAAGCAAACACCACCATGGACCAAACACCACTGTGTCAACTAGACCCTGGGACTGACTGCCATGTCCAGTCTCTCCTTAAACGTATCTGGGGATGGTGACTCCACCACTTCCCTGGGCAGCCCATTCCAATGTCTAACCACCCTTTCTGTGAAGAAATTGTCCCTAATCTCCAATCTAAACCTTCCCTGGCAAAGCTTGTGTTCTCTCATCCTGTCGCTGGTTGTCTGGGAGAAGAGGCCAACCCCCACCTGGCTACAGCCTCCTTTCAGGGAGTAGTAGAGAGTGATAAGGTCCCCCTGAGCCTCCTCTTCTTTAGGCTAAACAAGCCCAGTTCCCTCAACTACTCCTCATAGGAAATGCACTCCAAACCCTTCACTGCCCTCCACTGCCCTTCTCTGGACCCACTCCAGCACCTCAGTGTCCTTCTTCAGTGAGGGACCCAGAACTGGACACAGGATTCAAGGTGTGGCCTCACCAGTGCCAAGTACAGGAGGACAGTCACTGCCCTGGTCCTGCTGGCCACACTATTGCTGATACAGGCCAGGTGCCATTTGCCTTCTTGGCCACCTGGGCACACACTGGCTCATGTTCAGCTGCTGTTGACCAGCATCACCAGGTCCTTTTCCACCCATTCATTTTCCAGCCACTCTGCTCCAAACCCATAGTGCTCCATGGGGCTGTTGTGGCCAAAGTACAGGACCCAGCACTTGGTCTTGTTGAACCTCGTACCATCAATCCAGCCTATCCAGATCCCTCTGCAGAGCCTTCCTGCCCTCCAGATCAACAGATCAGCAGATCAACACTCACAGCCAACTTGGTGTTGTCCCTGAATTTACTAAGGGTAGCCTTGATTTCCTCATCCAGATCATAAATAAAGGTATTGAATAGGACTGGGCCCAACACTGATCCCTGGGGGACACCACTAGTGCCCAGATGCCAACCGGATGCAGCACCATTCCCACTGCTCTCTGGGTCTGGCCATCCAGCCAGTGTTTAATTAAGTGAAGAGTGCACCTGTCCAAGCTGTGGGTGCCAGTTTTTCCAGGATAGTGCTGTGGGAGACAGTGTCAAAGGCTTTGCTGAAATCCAGGTAGACAACACCCACAGCCTTTCCCTCATCCACCAGGAGGGTCACTGTGCTTGACCTTACCTGATCTTTGCACGTGTAAGGCAGGTTCAGCGCATTTGCCCAG
>VXAD01003953.1:412237-491946 GCA_013399195.1 Dicrurus megarhynchus | reverse complement strand
CCTCCTTTCAGGGAGTAGTAGAGAGTGATAAGGTCCCCCTGAGCCTCCTCTTCTTTAGGCTAAACAAGCCCAGTTCCCTCAACTACTCCTCATAGGAAATGCACTCCAAACCCTTCACTGCCCTCCACTGCCCTTCTCTGGACCCACTCCAGCACCTCAGTGTCCTTCTTCAGTGAGGGACCCAGAACTGGACACAGGATTCAAGGTGTGGCCTCACCAGTGCCAAGTACAGGAGGACAGTCACTGCCCTGGTCCTGCTGGCCACACTATTGCTGATACAGGCCAGGTGCCATTTGCCTTCTTGGCCACCTGGGCACACACTGGCTCATGTTCAGCTGCTGTTGACCAGCATCACCAGGTCCTTTTCCACCCATTCATTTTCCAGCCACTCTGCTCCAAACCCATAGTGCTCCATGGGGCTGTTGTGGCCAAAGTACAGGACCCAGCACTTGGTCTTGTTGAACCTCGTACCATCAATCCAGCCTATCCAGATCCCTCTGCAGAGCCTTCCTGCCCTCCAGATCAACAGATCAGCAGATCAACACTCACAGCCAACTTGGTGTTGTCCCTGAATTTACTAAGGGTAGCCTTGATTTCCTCATCCAGATCATAAATAAAGGTATTGAATAGGACTGGGCCCAACACTGATCCCTGGGGGACACCACTAGTGCCCAGATGCCAACCGGATGCAGCACCATTCCCACTGCTCTCTGGGTCTGGCCATCCAGCCAGTGTTTAATTAAGTGAAGAGTGCACCTGTCCAAGCTGTGGGTGCCAGTTTTTCCAGGATAGTGCTGTGGGAGACAGTGTCAAAGGCTTTGCTGAAATCCAGGTAGACAACACCCACAGCCTTTCCCTCATCCACCAGGAGGGTCACTGTGCTTGACCTTACCTGATCTTTGCACGTGTAAGGCAGGTTCAGCGCATTTGCCCAGGAACTCAGTCAAAGGCCGCAAGCTGCTGTGCAGAGGTTGTTTATTCTAATGTTATCTATGGCTGCGGTGTCCTGAAAAGCCACAGGTCCACCCAGCAGCCGAAGTACCCTGGTTCTGCCCACTGGATGGGCATCCCGTGATTTATATACCCTGTTACAAACCCAACCAGAGGACAGTACATGTCTTTATTTATAATTTTATACCAATTAATTCTAACCTGTTCTAGACATGCAATTTCCTGTCTTATCTCTATTCTACCAATGAATCTGTGCTCCCGTCACCAAGAATATGGTGGATAGTGAAGAAGAAGAAGAAGGAGAAGGTGACCACACCTTTTAGACTCCATCTTAACCCCCCTGTACATGTCTTACCCCCATGTACATATTATCTAACATTCTATATACTATATATCATCCTGTGCAAATTAACTATTAATGCTTATATTAAACTCTTGTGGCTTGCAATTCATCTCTCAGAGTTGGCAAAGTCCTCCAAGGACAAAGATCAAAGGCAGTGCCCTCCAGGGCACCCCCATTTCGGGGTGTCAGGTCCCCTAAATTAGACAGAGACATGTCGTGGGTTCCAACAGGTCACCTGATCACAAAAAGAGATCAGGTTGGTCAGGCAGGACCTGCCTTCTAAGCCGTTGCTGGCTGGGGCTGATCCTTTGGTTTTCCTGTATGTGCTCTGTGATCACACTTAAGATCCTTGTGCACCTGCTTGCTGGCAGAGCATGGGAAACTGGAAAGTCCTTGACTTAGGGTAGGTTGACTTAGCAACAACTGAAGCATCCATGTGTTATTAACATTATTCTCACACTGAATCCAACTCACAGCACTGTACCAGCTACTAGGAAGAAAATTAACTCTGTGCCAGGCAAAACCAGGACAGGCTGGATAAGATGCATAAGATGCATCTACTAAGTGTGCTCAGTATTAAGCTGGAGGGATGGGGCAGATTTTGTAGTTCCCAAATGCCTCTGCTGATCAATGCCAGAGTCAAAGCTGAAGTGGAAACAGATGAATCAAAGCAGCATTTTAGGGGGTAGAAAGCTGAGGAAGTCAGTACATGATAGCTTAAACAAAGTGGTAGAAAGGAGACAGACATCCAGGAGAGGCAGAGAAGAAGGCAGAGTATAAATCCAGGGCCTCAGAGAGGGACTGTCAAATTGAAGAAAATCTCTGGAGTAGATATGAAAGAGGCCTTTTACTGGGACTTTCAGTGACATCTGGAACAATGAATGTCTGAACCAAACAGAGATAAAAATCTCTAGAAAGAAAAGTATGCATCCTTTCCTCTATAGAGATGTAAAAGCCCTCTTGGAAACCTGTGCTGAACCGTTGTTCTATCCCCCTTATAACCGAACAGGAAAATTATCACTGGGAAAGGGCAGGGCTCTATTTCAGGATTATATTTCCCAAAGAAAACGAGAGTGAAATGTAACTGTGGATGTAATTTTACTGCCTTATGCAAGAAGTCAGACATATGCTTGTGATTATTTTAATTGTAAAAGAATGACTGCCTTGCTTGTGTTGAGGAGAAAGGAAATTCCTCTTTCTCCTGATTCTTTGCAAGTCTGGGTTTATGTCAGTAAAGGTTCTTTGTACTTCCAAAAATTAGATCATACATGCTGTGTTGGGCAGCTGGCTTGGGCACCAGTTTCCCTAAGTGCTGGAGCGATAGCTCTGCTTGAAGGGGACACTCATGCTCCCAGGAAGCCTCTTCCAGGAACTGCCACTACAAAAGGCTCACACCTTAGATCTGGCTTCTCCTGGAGATCAACCTTAAGCTTGCAACTGTCAGAGCACAGTACAGGGATCACATCTGAAGGAAAACATCTTCCTAGTTAGGGAAAACCACCACGCCTTCATTTGTCATATTCTTAAGATAATTCTAGCTGTCTGCTGTAGAAGTGTGTGCTGGATAAGTGCAGTATCTATGCACATAGAGAATTTGCTGCTGACAGCTCAAATCAAACCATCTGTTACAGGTCTTTGAGAACACCTGTAAGCATCTCTGGATACTACAGAGATTGGTATTTTATGTGTACCCAACAAAGAAGAAAAACAAATTGCAGGATAATAAGGGTGAACAATACCTTCTTGGTGACTTTCAAAATAATATGCAGTTTGTGATATTTCAGTGGGCATCAGGACCCAGAAGCCTCTGAGATTTCCTGAGCTGTTGTTCAGTCTGTAGCCTTGTTTTGAGCCACAGAGGTGGCCAAATTCAGTAATTATCACTGAATGTCCCTAAAGTGTACAGCCTTACTTGAAACTGAAATTTGAAGAGAGACTTAGAGATGCAAAACTTTGCAGAACTAACAGATGCAAAATGCTTGCTTATCCTTTTCACTGAACTAAAGAATGGTTTTGACTCTCAAATACAGTGCTGGACCACGTTACCCCGTTCCTTTCCAATATTCTGTCTCTACTTGTTATGTAGCCTTGGGGAAGATGCTGATTATGCCTTTAGTTTCCTAAAACATAAATTAAAATAATGGTTACCCACATTGTGGTGAGGTCCTGACTCTTTATCCATTAATGTTTTTAAAGTACTTTGGGATCCTGTGTAGAAAGCATTAGAGGACACCACTGTGGTTGTTTGTATGCAGGTGAAAGAGTCTGTTTTAGCCAAGGTGGGAGGTGTAGGTGGAATAAGGTCAGATGCAGATGAAATGACTCAGACCTTTAGAATTGAAAAGTCATTTGTCTATCTGAGAACCTGATGTCAACTGATAAATGCTTTGCCTGGGTCCTTATGAAGACCGTCTCTCTGATAAAGAGTAGATTCATCAACTCACCCGAAAATGGGGCTCCCACTAGGATGGAGCACTCAGAAGCCCAGGATGCCATCAAGACATCAGTGTGTCACAGGCAGGTGGCTGGATTTCATGAGTCTGTGCTGAGTTACAGGCATGCTGCCCATCACAGCATTTGAATCCTGCACACGGAAGAGCAGATGTAAGCAATGCAGGGATCTAACACAGAACAGCTTGGGTGACTTCAGAGTGGCTGTGTGCTTCTGATGGGAAATGGTAGTATCAGGGCAGAGCAGGTGTGAGTCATCTCCCAGGAGAGAGAGGCAGAAAAAGGGAGATGGGGAGGGGAGGAGGAAAGCAAGAGAAACAGATTAGCTCATACAGATATATTCCCCTTGCCTGGCTGCCCCTCCCTTTGTGCACTCCCCTCTCCCTCCTCAACATGCATACATAAGCACGGAGACTTGACTCTTGCGGCTCGACTCCAAAGCCCTGTCAGACAGATCATTTGCTGCTTTGTCTTCTTGCCTTGCCCATCTCTGCCCCAAATTCAAGATCATTTAATATGTGGCTAGATAAAACTTGAGCAGTTCTTCAATAAGCATTTACTTTCTGCTGTGCATTAGTCCAGTTCAATACTTCCCGTGGCAGGGACTCAAATAAAAGCGGGATGGGGATCTAGACAGCACTGGCTGCGGAATGATTGCTGCACTTCTTGTATGATCAGCTTTCACCACAGCCCCAGTGTGTGCCAAGTGCCTGGCTCTAATGACTTGAATATGCAAGGCCATGATCAGGGCAGGAGGTGCCTCGAGTTTATTAGCTGGGTATGACAGATGAGCAGTGCGGGAGGTGAATGGGTAGCAGGGAGAATCTGTGTGTTATCGACACAGGGCAAAGGACACCCCAGCGCAAAACAACTGATGTTGCAAATGTTTCTCACCACCATTAAGCCCACAAAGAGCTGGATGTGCTCTCTCTAACAGGCAAGAAATGCAGCTTGCAAATGAAAGCATAGTCCCACTCACCAGCCCTACAAGTCCTTCTGAGGCTGTGGCACCAATATTTAGGATAATGGAGAAAATCATCTGTCCAGAAAAGGAATGGTACTCAAAATATTTGTTAGATTAAAGGCTAAAACAGCAAAAGAGTTCCTGGGAGGAACAGATTAATAACAAACAAGACAGCCACAGATCCCCATGGATTCCCTGCTTTACCAAATGACCTCACCCCTGTGCAGTGTGCCAAATTCTGCCAGACTGTTACCAAATACAGAATCAGTGATCTTAAACTGCATTTAGAGATGACGACTGTGCACCCAGAGTAACAATGGGGAAAAGAAGTAGGGCGACACTTTCTCATTCAAGTCCCAAAAGACCAGGGAAGAGAGATGAGTATTTCTTTTAATTATAAGAAGAAACACAAGATGTTCTGTTAAAGACAATAACTGAAAAGTGCCTAATAGTAAAGAAAGAGGCACTACAGAGTAAGCAGTAGTATGAATGAATGTATAGAAGAGGTCAAACTCTAAATACACTGGGAAGCCTTAATCAGAGAAGATGCTTGTGTTAATGTATATACCTATAACAAATCCCAAAGGCTTTTCTCCTGCTGTATCTTGACAACATTTTTCTCATCTGTAACACAAGTAGACGATTTTATGTTTAGGTGCAGGTTTGTGTGTATGTATGGCAGGGAGTAAGAATTAATAAATCAAATGAGAAGCCTGGGGAAATCTGACCATTCTCCACGGTCCTGAGAGAGCCCCTTTTTTTCTGCAAGCATTTGAATGCATTCTTTTCACACCATCTGAAATGATGGGATGAAGCAATTAAGACAAAAATAAAGTGAATCAAACCACTGAGAAAGTCTTGTAATGCCAAAGGTTTAGTGTTCCATAACAGACCAGGATGACTCATATCTGTAAGCACTCTGAAATCCTCTTGCATGTTGACACAACTCTATTGTCCTGCTGTTCAGTGTCCGTGTTCCAGTTGTCACAGAAAATGAAAGGACAATAGTTATTGTTATGTTGCAGCTGTATATTGTGACTGATTCATAGTTTCCCTTTTGGGGAGGAACACCAGCTGATCTTGCACGTTCTCAGGCATTTGCAACACACACATGCAATTCTCACATATCTGAAGATGGTGATTATTAGACCCCACTTGCTGCTAATAAACCATCATTAGTGAATGGCTGATAGAAGCTGTTACAGAAGGAGTATGAATGTTTCAAGGTGTAAGTGAGGTGAGGTTTTTAGGTGGGAAGGTCTCTTTTATTAGATGAACTGACGTGTTTGAAGGGAAAAAACCCACAGTAGAAAAGCCTTTGGGAATCCAAGACCTTCTCCAAGCTGAATGCTTTCCAGCAGAACCTGAAAAAACAGCTTTTTTGCTAAATGAAAATTCTGTTTTAATAACAAGTTTGCATTTGTTGTACAAAAAAAAAAAAAAAGCTTGTGTGGTTTTTCATGTCAGGAAGCCCCAATATTTCAAAACAAACATGACACCTGTCTGTCTGTCTGTCTTTCAATGGATATATTTTGTGGAGAAAACAATCCTTTCTAACATTGGAGAATGTGTACTCTCTCTCTCATTTACATAAATACATCTTTTATTAACTGTCAGTACAGGACCAATTCATCATGTAAGACATAAGCAGCTGATAAGTAAACAAGTTGGATCCTTCACTGGCATAACTCAGCAGACCCACCTGAGTTTAGTGGGTCTGCATCAGTTTACATCATCTTGAGGCCTAACCCGGACACGGAGAGGAACACAGGCCAAATCCTAACCCATTCTCCATTTTGTTTTCCCCAGTTTTAGATGACATACAGCAGAAAATAAGGGGGAGTGAGCTCATGCACAGAGGCAATGCATGTGAGACTGTGTACATCAACAATGTCTTTTATTTAGCCACTAATAAACATGGACACAAATGAAATATAGGCACCTGGACTGAAAGACAGACGACCACAGACGCAGCTCCTCTGACTTCCTCTCTCATTGTTCCTCTGTGTTTGCTCGGGTGGCAGCCACATGGTTGCTTTTCAATAATTCAGGATCCGGTTTGCTCGCATGGCCAGTCCTGCTTGTCGCATTTTTTCACCTGATCACAAGTTCATCTCTCTGTAAATGAAGTAAGGCTTGTAAGGAGTTGCAATATCTTTTATTAGGCTGGCTGATACTGTGGGCAGGAGAAAGGGGGACAATAAGAAGAGTTTGTGTGCCTGAAAGCTTTATCATTTTCTTAATTGTATCAACTATTCTAAGAAAATATATTGCTTTCTCCAACAGCTTATCTTGCTGATTTCCTTAGATTGTTGTCACTATCTTTGCTGTTACTTCAACGACCCTATATTAAATTTGTGTGGACCATGAGCTGCATTTCTTCTAAGTGCACACCTCCACTGACCCCCTTTTTAATTACCACTCATGCATACCACATTTCCTAAGGATAAGGGAACAAACAAGATTTATTAACATTTGAGTAAAGATGATTTAAATAATTGCTTGTCACTTCAGGGTTCGAACCATCAATCTGACCATTTATACACGAAGATGTTAGCGCTAGAACTGTTAAAAAGTAAGGATCAGTAACAAAAATGAACTGAATGGTAAAATAACTCAGTCTGCATCTCAAGCACGTTTTCCTAGTGTAATATGCAATGCACCACTAATGGCCACTATTCTTTGCAGTTTGAAGTAGGAGAGCTTGCACTAGGAAGCTTAATAGCTGCATCACTTATAATCCGTTTCTGCTTAAAAATTATTATCCTTTGCTTCTTCATAGGCCACTCTTTAAATGAAAGTTTCAACTATTTCACCATCAGCAAAGTCAAGGTATTATCTTTGCAAATGTGTCTGGGCATGGAAGTGAATATAATACAAACAGAAGCTTCTGAAGAGTGAGCTGAAGTCACACACACATATATAGGTGCAAGCTATTACAGATCTTCTGGGTAGTATGATCCCCTTTGGGGGTTGTAGACTGCTGTGTGGAAGGGACTGAGAAGAGCCAAAACAAATATTAAGAATGTTGTAAATTTCACAGTCTCCTGTATTATCAAGACAAAGGTCTCTTTAACCTGTCTCTCACCTCCATCTTTTCTCCTTACCTGGTCTAAGTGCTGTGCAGAAGGAAGTGTCCCCACCTCTGAGCACCTCTTTTTCAGTCCTAAGCACTCACAAAACAAGAGACTGTGACTGTCCCCACAGAGATCAGTCCTGAGAGTTTAAGCTAATCATGTATTTTGAAATAACAAGGTTTGAGTTCATTTCACTTGCCTTTAGGGTGCAATTGCTTTGTGTTTCCAAGCTTTTATCTGCAACGATGAGGGGCAGATGCTTTTTCAATTTTTCAATTTTTTTTTAAAGAAAGCTGAGGGTCTCCTTTAATGTCTCAGTAGTTTAAGCAGTGTGAGGCAGCAGAGACAGCTCTGATTTCTGGGGTCTTGGCTCCCACTTCTTGCTTCACTCATTACACTGATGTTCAGCAGAAGTTAAGATGCCAGTAACAATTTACTGTCTCTCCCATTAGGAACTCCAAGAAATCTCTTGGATTGTCCTTTAGGTCTGTTAAGGTTTATTCTTTTGTTCCAATCCCATCTCTTATTATGTATGAATATTTATACATATATTTAATCTGTTTTGCTCTCCTGTCTTGCCTTGGGTTATATTTTTTTCCTTGGTGCTTTCCATTTTGATTGAGGTGGTGACTAGACTGGCGTCATCTTCCTCTTGGTTCAAAGAACAATTCATTATTTGCTCATGTCTGGGGAATGAATGCCTCTGTATGATATGCTGGGAGACAGGGATAAACATCCCTCCTGGCTGATTGATAGTCTTATTAAAGATTTCAGTAGGTGAAATAATCCCCTGTAGCTTCATACGGGTATGTTCCCTTTCTCTTTTTCCCTCAGACCAGCTTTAGGGCATGCTTGGGACTTGGCTTATGCTCTGCCCAATCTTAGAGCATAACTTAATTAGCCTTTATTGAAAGCCATTAGCATCGATCAATGGTGGCACACTTCTGTTTTTACTGAGGAAGATGACCAAGGCGTTTATCCACTAAAAACTTGCAAATGCAAGTTGAGTTTGATAATTTGTTCCTATTCTTGCTGTCATGTTACAATAAGTTTAATCAATACACAAAGATTTTGCGCTTTTAGTTGTTACTTGCAATATGCAGGAGGAGGAAGAAAGAGCAGTGGTAGCTTGAGTTCTGCATTTTGCTTCCATATTGATTTTCTCTTAAGGGGCTTCTTTGCACATTTTCCCACCCTGCAGTGCATTGCCAGTTGCGTCCTTGACACTGTCAATGCATTCAGCCTTGTCCTCTTCTTCCTACTGGCCTCCTTACCCTCTCCCACTGCACCCTGGCTACAGGGTACAACCTTCTGGACTCTACCCCTTGCATTCCATAAATCCCTTCATGCTCATTTTTTCCAGACAGCTCTCAGGGATATTTCTCATCCAGTCTCCTCCCTGACTGAATGTCCTTTCTAAATTAATAATTAGAGAGCAAACAAAAAGTGTATATAGCCTGCAATGGGTTCAGCTATTGTAGGCTGCTGATCCAAAGCATGTGAAAATCAGTGTGGACCCCTCCCTTCTTGATCAGGGTTTGATGCTACATTCCTGATCCTTCCTNTTTTTTTTTTTTTTGCTTGTAATGCTCTGCTGCAATCCATATAATAAATTAGATTACAATCCCCTCATGGGCAAGGACCTGTCTTTTTGATCTGCCTGTGCATTGTTGATCTCACAGTGCATACACATCTTTGCACATTCTCACCTCCCGCTTATATCCAGCGCACCAGGATATCAGAGTGAAATGAGAATAGAAGTGGACAATATTTTCCTAATTATTAGCATGCAGATAAGTCTTTTTAATTAAAGAAATTATATACCCTGTAAAAAAGAAAGCTTCTCTGTCAGACTGCAGTCTTGTAATGGCTTTGTGTTTGTGCAATTAGGACCAAATCTTGAAGCCACCGAAGCCAACAGTGGTCCTTAATGGGATTAATTCTTCATTTGTGGGGTGATGGGCTAGATGATCTAAGAGGCCTTTTGCGTCTTGTGCTTCTCTAATCTCTCTCAGGGTGAATGACATACAATGGAGAAGACAGCTGGTTTTGAATAAACTGCATTAAGTGTCCACATACATTTCCTAATGCAGGTTAAAAAAACCCCACCCCTGTGTCTGTGCTGGTGAGCGTGCCCCTCTTACAGAGCAGGTCTCTCCTGTGCTGCAGACAGTGTGTGAGCTCGTCGATACCCTGCAGGTTTCTCAGGGGTATGTATCTCTGCACTTCCCGAGATCCTCTGGGAAAACGCCGCAGCTAGCGCTAATCAAATTGAACCACTGTCAAGACTCCCTGCAAAGCTTCGAGGAAACATTTCTGAATATTGGAGGTACAGAAGAGGAGAGTAAAGGTTGGGGGAGGGAGGCAGGACAGTTTTAGAGCTTAAGTGGATTACATAGCTCCATAACCCAGTTATGGGTCCGTGGACTCGAGTGAGCTGTTTTTTCCCCTCCTCTGGCTGTCTGCCTGTCAGATAGTTCCCCTGACAGGCAGGCTTTATTAACCTCCCCCAGCTGGTTCTCTCAGCATTTCTTATTTTCCAGTGCTTGCACCCCCCAGCAGCTCGACTCAGCCCTTCTCGTATCTCTGAGCTCCCGCGGGTCCTTCCTTTAGCTGCACCAGCTGTCGACACCCATTGAAGTCTCCTCACCAGCCTGCTCCACCCACGTTTACCAAACCTGGTGGCAGGTCTCTGATCTCTGCCCACACAAACCCCAGGTAGCCAACAATGGGTGCATGATTTGCCTCAGACCAGGAGACCTATGTTTGAAAGGTAACCTGCTCTCTGACTGTCTCCTGTTTTAAATTGCTAAAAGGGCTATGTTAGAAACAAACAAGCACTGGAGCACCAGTGTTGGCTCGTATGAAGGAGCAGCAAGTGCCTGGTGCATCTGGATGCGTTAATGTTTCCACACTTTGTGGGAAGGCTGGGTGATGATGAGTTAACATGAGCCCGGTTGTTCAGCCCCAGCCCTGAAATGTCCCCTCAAGACTGAGGTGTGAGCCTGACATCTGCTGGGGACAGCACCGCTGCTACAGAAGACATCAGGCCATCCTTCCTCAGGGATGCTTTGTCAGGAGGCGTGGTGGCAGGGAGGCTGCTGCCTGAGGGACTCTGAATGGGATACATCCAGCCTGGAGGAGGTAACACACCCAAAGGACAGGGTGACCCATCTACAACTCAGTAGGAGGCAAGAGCTGAAATCCCAATTTACACTGAAGGGTTCCAGTCCCCCAGGAGAGGGACAGATGAAAGAGAGAAGACAGCCAGCACATGTATCCGGGGTTTACAATGTCTGCATGTGTGTCCATGGCCACATGAGAGACAGAGCTCCATGAATGGCAGCAAGCTGAAATCTGCTTTCCCTCTTTCCTTTTGAGGCATCCACCACTGTCAATATGTTTTTGCTTTGCTGACACATTTGGTGGCTTGTCTGAGTTTTATTCAGCCCTCTGGGCTTTACAGCTAAAAATGCTGCAGGTAGACTCAAAAAGTCACTATTTAGTGTTCACCATCCACGTGTCTCTGTTCCTCCTTTCTGTTCTCAGCCACAGCCTCCTTCCCTCCCCTCCCTGCCACTATGATAAGTCTGTATGGGACTTTTGTCCAGCCTTATGGGAAAGGATGGTTTCCGGGGCTGACTGTAAGAAAGTCATGTATGAGTGGCTCAAGGCCATGAGGAGTGACAGAGAGCAGAAGCGAGTGACACTTGTTCTAACTAAAAGCTGATCTGATGCCTTAAAACTGTGTTGCTGCGTTGGCTCAGGCAAGGAGTGCCATAAAAGGAGGGTGCTTGGCTGCTGGTGGCGAGGCAGCATCCCTGGGCATTGCTTTGTCAGTGAGGGGCTTTGAGTGACCTGGTCTAGTGGAAGGTGCCCCTTTCCACAGCAGAGAAGCAGTATTGCCTGTACTAACATCCCTGCTCGTGGCAGGGAGGTTGGAACTACATCATCTTCAAGGTTCTTTCCAACCCAAGCCATTCTGTGATTCTATCATGAGGGCTGGGCTGCTTCTGGGTCTGGACGCAGCTCACCCAGTACCAGTACAGGCACTTCAGGTTCTGATCCACTGGGTCTGTTAAAAAGAGGAATCCTAAGCAGTGTGCAGAAAATATGGTAGCTTGGAGGTTTGTTGGTAGCAGGGCTACCAGCAGCATCTTTGGGCTCTCTGCCAACACCTAAATAATTGGTAGTGTTACTTTCTTCTAAAAGTAAACCGGGCCTTTGTGCTGCTTTGTCACAGCATTGTATTTTTGGCTGTCAGACATGAGCAGATAAAACATATATTTTAAACCCTTGAGGAGAAAAAAGAAGTTGGCAGTTCTCATGGCTTTAGCAGGGTTCTTACGACAGTGTATGTTGCTTTTTTTTTTCCACAAAGATCATACTCTAGAGAAATGTGACTATTTGAGGATCTCAGGGAGTTTATTAGTATTTTTAGGGTGTTTTTAGAGCCTCAGACATGGAAGAACACAAAGAACTTGATGCCAGTTTAACCTAATGATTCAGAAACCATAACGCAAATAATAATAAGCTAACACATCTATTTTTAAACTCATGATTTAAGCCACTTGTCATGATTTTGATAGGGCCTGACATGATTTTCCAGCATTGGGACTGGTAATAAAGCCTTTGTGTACTGATTTGAATGGAAAATCCTTTTAAAATCCTCCAGCTTGCTTGCCTTAGTCAATACTTAACAAGGACTCAGCCACAGCAGCAGAAAATATCCACCAGTCAGGACTTTTTCTGACCCTCTCTTTCTCTTCCCTCATAGAAAAAGATATGACACCCAAGAGTCATGATTCATTGTAGTCCCGGGGTCCCTTCTGAGAAACTGGGGTGCAGGAATCCCTGTACATGGGAATCTCAGAGCCAGCAACAGCCTCTCAGGAGTCGGAACAGAGGGCAGGAGCATCCATCCCTAAGTCAGAGGTTTCCATAGGGCTAAGCAAGGACTGAAGAGAGAAGAGGGTCAGATCTAAACAGATGGCTTGGGCTCATGCTACAATTATTCCATGTCCCTATAAAGTTGTTCTGGGATGAACAGGAATTAAAGGAAAGGATGCAGAGAGGGCCAAGCCATGGCACAGAGCCTTTGTGCAGCCTCCTTCAGTCCTGGCGTGGGCACATGAAATAAATTGCTTGTCTAGTGGCTGTGTCCGTGGAGGAGTGGGAGAATGCCAGCTGGTCCCTGTGGTATTTAATTTCTTCTCAGGAGCTGAGCGAGGCGAACATTTTTGGGACGAAGCAGCTGAAAGCAGGAAAGACAAACTGCCATGCCTACTGCCCCCAGCCCACTGTGCTGTTGCAGGTTGGACCCAGATACCAAACTCGGTGGGAGACAACTGCACTGCTTTTTTATACCCCTAGATGCTACACAGTGTTTTCCAGCTCATCAAAAGTGTCTGGGAACAACTGAAGGAGCAGCAGGCTCTGAGCAAGCCAGACCCATCCCAGTGCTATTTTGAGGCACTTGGCTTTCTGGCCAGCGGGTATGCTGTTACTCCTCTAATACAAGAAAACAAACACATGGGGATATATATATGAAAAAAAAAGGTGACTCATAAGTGAGAACAGCCTCATTTTGTCATTAGAGGAGGATAATTTGCCACATATTTGTATCAATATTGCAAATGTCTGCACAAAGCTGCACTGCCCCATCATTCGCTTTGGGCTACGCATGTGGGCACAGTCACCTGCAGCAGGGGAGCAGGAGAGGGGCCACACTCAGCTGCTGTTTGACCCTGATTTCTTCTTTTTGTCTGAAGAGTGGAAGAGTCCTGCTGTTTGGCCTTAAATCTGCCAGGAAGTGATTTGACACTTTGAGTAGAGCTTGGCCTTTTCTTTCTCGCATTAAAATGGAAGAGGATGATGTTTGATAGGTCTGTTACATCAGCCTGTATGCACCCATCTGTAGAGAACGATGTGAATAGCTTTTTGTGTGACTGCTGGACACAGAACTGTCAGTAAAAAGATTACCTGGGATGAAATCTCAGAGAAAAAGTGAATTGTGAATGGCCTTGAATCAACTAAATAGGGGCGTTCACTCTCGGGATTAATGATAACACAAATAACTGTATTGGGTTTGTGTAGCAAGGCTTTGGTAGTGGGGGGGCTACAGGAGTGGCTTCTGTGAGAACATGCTAGAAGCTTCCCCTGTGTCCAGTGGAACCAATGCCTGCCAGCACCAAGATGGACCCACCACTAGTCAAAGCTGAGCTCCTCAATGATGGTGGTAAAACCTCTGGGAGAACGTATTTAAGAAGGGGAAAAAATTGTTGTGCAACAGCAGCCGGGAAAGAGGAGTGAGAATATGTGAGAGAAACAACTCTGTGAGAGAGACACCAGGATGAGCAAAGGAGATGGGGGAGGAGGTGCTCCAGGTGCTGGAACAGAGACTCCCCTGCAGCCCAAGGACATCTGTGGTGGATCAGGTATCCACCTGCAGCCCAAGGACATCCATGGTGGATCAGATATCCACCTGCAGCCCCTGGAGAACCTCACAGTGGAGCACATGGATGCCCAAAGGAGGCAGTGACCTCATGGGGAGCCCGTGCTGGAGCAGGCTCCTGGCAGGACCTGAGGCCTCATGGAGAGAGGAGCCCAAGCTGAAGCAGGTTTGCTGGCAGGGCTTGTGACCCCATGGGGACTCGCACTGGAGCAGCCTGTTCCTGAAGGACTGCACCCCGTGGGAGGGGACCCACCCTGGAGCAGTTCATGAAGAACTTCAGCCTGTGGGAGGGACTCCACACTCAGAGGGTGAGAGTGTGAGGAGTCCTCCCCGGGAGGAGGAAGGAGCAGCAGAGACAACATATGATGAACCAGCTACAAAACCCATTCCAGTGCCCCTGCACCACTGTGAGGAGGAGGAGGAAGAAAAAATTGGGAGTGAACTTAAGGTATTTTAAGGTTCTGTTTTATTACCCGTTTCCCTACTCTGATTTGTTTGGTAATAAATTAAATTCATTTTCCCCAAGTTGAGTCTGTTTTGCCTGTGACAGTAATTAGTGAGTGACCTCTCCTCATCCTTAACCCGTGAGACTTTTGGTGTATTTTTCTCCCCCTTTCCAGCTGAGAAGGGGAGTGACAGAGCAACTTTGGTGGGCATCTGGTGTCCAGCCAAGGTCAACTCACCACACTGTTTAATGAAAAAGAAAAATCTTCCTTACCCTGAAAACATCTTCCACCTCTGCCCTGCTGAAGGAAAAGTTATTTATGATGAAATAAAATTTCCTTAAGTGCCTTAGGAACCTCAGATCCATTTGTTAAATCTGCTGACCTATTTACTTAGAAAAATCTCATCATAAGGCTATGTTTGTTCTTGGCTTTTTGAGGCAGAGACTTTGGTGGGGGCCTTTTTAAAATCAGAACTAAAACCAACTATCTGCATGTATCTGGAACTCATCAGCTCTACTGCCAGGGTGTGCACACCATCTATTAATGACAAAATGAATGAATTAATGTGAAAAAGCTGGATGGGGAAGGACTGTAAACTCCTAATCCAAGCCTAGAGCCCTGCCAGGATGATTACAGAAATAGAAGGGATGGTGCAGTTCCCTGCTCACTCCCTGGCACTGCTGCTGGGGGCAAGAACAGGGAATTACCTTTTCATCAGGACTCTTCTCTACTTCTCCCTTTCTCATAAGAGGAAAAGAAACACCTGTCACAAGAAAAAAGTTTATGAAAAATCAGAAAATACAAAGAACCAGGAGCTGAGCATCTTTTTGGAGACAGGAGAGTGAGGAAAGCTTTATACTGGCATTTCTGTTTCGGAAGCAAACTCCCATTATTTCAGGAAAAGCGGCTGGCAGCTTGGTCTGGCCCAAAGCACTGAAAAAACAAGCAACAAATGGTGTTGAAGATGGGAATCCCCTGGTGCCCTGGCTAGCCCCACCCCCACCTTGCTTCCTCCTGTATCTTGTTTTGAGGAAAGCAGGTGGCAGTCGTTCAAGGACCTTAAAGATCCGCTTCATTTCAGGTGCCAACTGTGAGATCAACTGCTCCCTGCTCACCCATTTTCAAAGTCCCAGGTGGGAGTCGTCTTCTTTGCAGGAGAGTGTTTGCTACTGGTTCTTCCGACCAGTGCTCTGATCTACAGCAGCTACGCCTTTGCCAGTGTCCTGTTAATTTAGTTACCACAGTCGGAAAATATCTCAAAAGATAGCTCACTCAAATTGCAATAGCTGCAGGCAAGAGGGCTGCCAGCAGGGAGCTGCCTTACAACTGGGCTTGAAAGAGCTCAAAGGTAAAGGCAGGTTCAGTAGTGACAAACAGGAACAACAAGCACCTCACTCTGCCTCCTGTTTCCTGAAATATAATGTTTTCACAAAGAAAGAAAAACAAAAAAAAAAAAAAAAAAAAAAAAAAAAAAAAAAAAAAAAAAAGAAAAAAGAAACAAAAGGTGCTTTTCTAGTGGAGCAGGTGTGTCTGGGTCTGTTAGGGGTCAGTGGTGTGCCAGAGCAACTGGCAGGGTGTTACACCAAAACTCAGGTAGGATGATGCGAGAAGGAGGAAGAGGAAGGGGGACAGTATTGCTGCTCTTTTCTGGTAACAGAAGAGAGGGATCATTGCATCAGCGAGACCTGTGTGAGGCATGGGAAAAGGAGACACCAGGAGTGGCAGGATCACAGACCTGGTCCTGTAGGAAGCAGCATTCCACATCCTGTGCTGTGCTTGTCCCCCTGGCTCAGAACAGAGTGACAGATGACCTGGCACTGTCCCAGTTGTTAGGGACCCACTGCCACATCTGGCTGTGACACATCTGGTTTCTGAAGGATGCAGGTTGATCTTCAGCAGACTTTATCAATAGACATCTGCCCTCAACACAGGCCAGAGGGATGTGGGAATGTGCAGGCATTCCTACCAGCCTAATGGACCAGTAGGAGACCCCACACACCTGGGCAGCCCTTGTCACATAAAACTATGGCTTCTCTGCCTTGTAGGTGATCTATTCCCAAAAGAGCACATTTTACAACAAGCACTCCCTGGTGTAAAGGTGTCATGTGTGGAGGGTTTGTGTTTGTGGGGAGGGTAGGGCAGAGACTGAGCGCTGAGAAAGAAAGGCAGGGCAGGCAAAGTCCAGCTACTTAGGTGTGCTTAATGCCTTGCATGGACTAAGAAACGAGATTATCATGTATTTTCTGACAGAGCTGTGTTGCCAGCATCTCAGGTGGTCTTACAGACACAGAGTGGTGAGAATCACTTTGGGCATGGAAGGAAGAGAACTGCTCATGACTGTCTCGGGGATGCTTCCTTTCCTTATCGGCAGGCCAGACTCTGCGCCTCCCTCACCTAACTTCCCACGAGGAAACACGGTGGTGCTAAAAGCTCTGCGTGCCTTTCCAGAGCACCTCTCTCCGCCGGCTGCCCGAGCCCGAGCGGCAGCCCGTGCAGCAGTGACCCTCCCCTCGCTGTGCGGAACGCGGGGCCGTTCTCCGGCCGTGCCCGTGTGTCTGACCCGGCACACACACGCAGCAGGGCCGCCCCGCCACACCCGCGGTCCGCTGCGCCGCTCCGCAGCCCTTCCCACAGCAGCACCCCGGCCCTGCCTTCAGACAGCCCTGACATCGTGACCGCAGAGGCAGCAGCGCCTGCTCCCTCCACAGAGGAGGAGAGAAAGGAGCAATTTCAGGCTCTGCAGTGAGTGGATGACTAGTGCACATATTGGTAATAGCACCGTGCCGAGGTCTCGGTGTGATCTTCCTGTTGCTCATTTGCTGGCAAGTGTGAAATGCAAATCCCTCCGGGCTTCTGTCTCCGCTCAATATTCACAGGAGCATGAAGGCTCCTGCGCGGAGGGGAGGGTGAGAGCCGGCAGACAGCAGGGAGCTTTGTTTCCTCCTTTGTCTGGAGTTTACGGGTTAAAAAAATCTGCTTATTCGCGGGGCTTTGCAGGGAATGTCAGCTCACCGCACCCGCCCTGAGCCCTGTCTCTGCCTCATCTTGGGGACTGGCGTGGGGCACGACACCGGCAGGTTCCAGTTTGAGTGCAGAGGCCGCTGCACCAACGCTGTGGCTCCATCGAACCTGGCGATGGCGGGGCAGGGATCTCGGGGTGTAGGAGGGAGGTGACCCGGAGCGAGTGCGGCTCGGAGGGCTCAGAGCAGTTACCCCCGCCCAGGACCCGCCGGGCGATGGTTCCCACCCTGCCCCTTTCCTGGAGTGTGATGGTTCCAGTCCAAACCCAGTCGGATCTCTGGAAATGGCAACTGAGACACTTGTTGCCATGGTGATCCTTAATAGTTCTGACTCAGATGTAGCGTTGCTACGGCAACCGCATCCGCAGCCCTTGGGAGGCAATGCCGGCACATTTTTTCTCTCGTAGCGGAAAAGGGCTCCGAATCCCCATTTTGCTCACTTCTTGCTGCAGTGCAGTGACGAAGCTTTGGGGCTGTTTTATTATTCTCCTAATGAACGGCGATCCTGATCCTTCACCAAAGGATCTGCTGCTATTGTGCAGGGTAAAAGCGCTCTGGACCGCCTCAGCACGAGCACAGTGTCTGCACCATAAGGCGACCCGAGTCTCTGCCTTTCCGGGGCTCATCAGAAAATATTAAAAAAAAAAATTGAAATTTATTTTTCAAAAGGAGCGGTAACCTTTCTTCGTAGGTAGGAAAAGCTGCTTTCATCTCGGCAGCTGAAGATCTATGTGAGGGGGGTGGAGTGGGGTGTGGTAGCTCGGAGATGAAGAGCGTCTGTGGCTGTGAAAGGCAAGACAAAGGCAGAGCGCATGTGAGGGAGTGGATGTGCCCGTGAGGAAAGGAGCGGATCTGTGTGCACGGAGCGTGTCCGTGGGCATGGCTACGGATGTGAATGGGAGAGGAGCTGCCGGCAGAGGAGCCGCGAAGCGGAGCGTGGGTGTGCCCGCTCTCGGATGGGAGAGGGGACGCTCGGCTGCCCGAGCTTTTGTCTCCGAGAGCGCGCCTGCACAGGCACGGGCAGAACAGGTTCACGTCATGCAGAGCTGCGTGAAGACACTGGCTCACGTTCAGTCCGCTTGCCTGTCATCCGTGCAAAGTCAGTCCCTGACACACGCAATGCCTCAGAGGCTCTGGAGTCCCAAAGGGGCGGATAAATGTAGGGAAGGGGGAGTGTGTATTAAGTTTGCTGTTGCAAACCTAGGGGAAAAGACTTCAGTAGTACTAAATAATCCAGCCAAAGTCATTTCACGGTGTCCTTCTCTGGCAGAGGCAGGTGGGAATGAAGAGGCATGTGAATTCTACCCTTGGACCTACAGAGCCAAGCCCCTGTACTGAGAGGCCTGGGCATGGATCCCAAGGGAATCGGTCAGTGCTTTTCCTGAGTCAAACGTCTGACTGCTCAGTCGGGCAGGAGGAATCACTGGAGAGATGCTTAAAGCTCCCAAGAATTCTCAGGGGTTTAATAAACTTTCCCTGTGGTTTTTCCCACTTGTCAGAGAATCCCACTGGGCTCTCTCCTGCCTGACATTCTGGTTCTTCTAGACACCATTTTGCACTGGTAGGACATGATTGTATGTCCTGGAGTAGGCCTTCAGAGATGGGATGACTGAAGGAAGGAAAAAATTACAAATTCACCATGAAGATGGGAGATAATTTTACTGCAAGTAACAGTGGATCTGGGAAGGATTTAAAAGCGGCAGATGCAAAGGATAAAGGATACTGCCAAAGAAATCAGCCTTATTCTGCAATGGGAGAGTGCCCAGGATGACTCTTGTGTGTTTGGCTTAGACGAGGTGAGGACAGAAGCCTTATTAGCAAGGGTAAGTTAGTAACACATATCGTGGAGAAGGTTTTGGCATGGAGTCTGATGAATATAAACAAACCTTAAAGAGGTGGTGGGGGACAAAGACATGAGAATGAAAACTTTGGAGAGGTCCAGGGTGGAGGAAGATATCTTGATGTCCCTGAAGTGTATGCATGAAGGTCCCCGGCAGATTAAGTTAAAAGGGAAAAGAAGAGCTAAATTAAGGTGTGAGCTGTGAGGGCTCCAGCAGAGAGAGACTCTCAGGAAGTGGATGAATCTGTCACATCTGCAAGGTTTCAGCAAGAAAAGTCTTGGGGCTCGGTAAATAGCCAGTGCAGGGTTTCTGCATGAGCAGTTTGTGAGGCTGGAAGGTGCTAAAAGCCAGATAGAAGGGCTCCAGGAACAAGTCTAAGGCTCTTCAGAGGTTAATATGGCCCATCCAAGGAGTTTAGGGAGATGGGGAGTTGTGAAGAGACTTAACTGAAGGGACTTAGTAAAAGGGAACTTTTAAATACGTGCAACGACTTGCTTGGCATGCAGAGAGAAATTCATCCCTGGATTAAGTCTAACAAAATCAGCAGCTTTGGCTTTGGCTGTATCTGTTAATTCCTCATGGTGGAGGCAGAATGAGAGGAAGTGGCCCTCCTGCCTGCCTCCCTAGAAGAAAGTGCCCATCATGGGGGTAGTGCTTGTCAGAGGCCAGAGCTGTGCCTGTGCTGTCACACGTGGACCTTTGTCACGTGTGATGGGCAGAGCAGCACCTGTGCCCTGTCACTGCACATCTACCTCGTTCAGAGGTGGGACCCTGTCTGGGAGCTTGCCTCCATCTCGCAGCCATCCCCAAGGAACAAACTGGGTCTGGATTTGGGTTCTTCACCCCACTAGGAAATCACAGATCCCTCCTTCCCTGTGCAACTGGTGCTCATTCCAGTGACCGTGTCTGGGTAGCACATTTTGGCTATGACACCTGCTGGCATCAAAGTGAGAGGAGAACCACACCGGGGGCAGCAGAGGCTGTTGGAAGAATCCCTTGGATCTAAGACTACATGAAGCATAGGACTAAATATTTTAATGTTTTCATCTCTATTTTTGGGATGATCAATTACAGAATTTGCTGGATGTGATTTTTTGCCTGGAACCTGTAATAAAACATAAAAATAGGGCTGAATTACTGCTTGGAGTTTTGGTTGGTTGGTTGGTTCTTTTTTTTACAGAAAACAAGGGAAACTGGAGAGGACAATCCAAATAATTTGTTGTTTATTTATCCAGACAGGATCTAACCTGCTACCTCTGCTCTCTTTGCTCACAGCTAAAGAAAGTGATGGAGTCTCTGTAAGGGCATTGGTGGTAGTAAATACTTGCCTTCCTTGTGTGTCTTTGGGACAGCCCAGTCTCTCTCACAGAGCAGCAATTTTAATAAACAAGAATTAGTGTAAAGCGTGGAAAAACAAGATAATTATTGTTGAGCCATTAGTCTCAGGATCCAGCAATTACCAGGTGCACCAAGATTTTTTCAAAGAGAAAATCATGCCTGTGCAGGGAGAGGGTTTGGGGGCTGGTTGGGAAAGAAAGGAGAATAAGCTGAAGTACTGCAGCTGTCTTCTTTGTTTTTTCTTGCTCCTAAAAGAAATGAGTTTTTGTTCAGATATGCAGGTTCAGCCTGACCTGAGGTGCAGACCTTCTAGTGGGATTTGAAATCACCAGCTAGAAAAAATGGCTGATGATGGCTGAGGCATGGGACTGGGGAGACACACATGCCAGGACAGCGGAAGGAAAGAGGGGGTTGCAAGGCGTGGAGGAATGGAGTGAGGGCTGCAAAGAGGAAAAGAGGATGGTCTGGTGGCTTGGATGCTAAATAGGGTTTTGGGGTGATGTCTACTTGCTCTTGTGAGTGAAGATTTTGTTTAACAGAACCCCTTTCTACACAATAAATCTCCCCTACAGCAAATGGTAAAAAAAGAAGCAGAAGCAGGCAGTTGGAAAACTTGATGCCTGCCATCCCACATACATTTTGAATCACATTGTAGTGAGGGTCAAAGCACAAGAGCCATGAAAATTTTGTTATTTTTTCTTCCTGTGCTTCTTAAGCAGTGATGTCCATGAGATTAGTGCTTACCTTGATTTAATGTCTCATCAGAAGCATGACTTCCCCGGCAGCCCTGCTGCGGTGCTACTAAATGAAGCATGCCCTGTTTTCTCAGCTGGGACTTAAACCTTTGCCCTTAGAGACCTGAGGGGTGGGGAAGAAAGATGGGGACAGAGTGATAGATATTGACCCACCTATCATGTCCGCTAAATTAAATAACTAGGCCTTATTTTTTAACCTATTGAAAACAGTTGCTGTTCTCTGAACAATTGATGTTTGCGGAGGTTGCCGAGGTGGCAGCACCACAGCATGAGCCTCCCTTGC
This sequence comes from Dicrurus megarhynchus, assembly GCA_013399195.1. Taxonomy (NCBI): domain Eukaryota; kingdom Metazoa; phylum Chordata; class Aves; order Passeriformes; family Dicruridae; genus Dicrurus; species Dicrurus megarhynchus. The sequence goes on along the minus strand of VXAD01003953.1, from coordinate 470,023 downwards.
TCTGCACCTTCCCCCTGACTCACGTTCTACGGGTGACCTTCAACTGTAAGGACAGACACTGTCTTAAGGAAATAGGAGAGAGAGGGAGAGAGCGGGGGAGAGAGAGAACATTTTCTCTGCCAGTTAATTGAATTCAGGTCTTCCCTTCAAGTTACACTGGGAAAGCCTTATTGTCCTTTCACAGTGAGGAGACATTTGCTCATGGGGGAGCAGAACAGATGAAACGCTCCAAAGTCCCTTTGCTAAAGATGTCAAACTAAATTGGGATCTCATCCACTGCTAAACCAGAACTGACCACAGTCTATGGGACAACATCACTGATTTTAGTGCTGCTTTACAGGAGGCAGCAATATAGCTCAGTGAATTATCCAGCTTGATGACCAATTTTTCAGTGTATCCTACGTTTTCCTTTTTTCCTCTTCTCCTCAGCATATCTGCCCCATACTGAGTCCCTAAGAAATCCCACTCATTAAAAAAAAACCCCTCCTTTGAGGGCCTGTTGTGCCAACCCTTTGAACTTCTATGCTGGGAGAGCACAATGCACAGGACACAGAATTACAGGCAGTTACATTGCCTCATTAAGAGAATATTAGATCCTATTTGGTTTTTTCCTATCAAGCACTTTCGAGTACTTTATCCAAGCCAGTTTTATGTCACAGGATCCCTGCCATTTCCGCTGAGAGATTTTCCTTTACTCTCTTCTCTTTGCATCTTGAGTCCTCACGAGGGCTGAATGTGAGGTGTGACGTGGAGAGGGCGCAGCATCACAGCCATTCACAGCATGCCCAAGAAGGGTGTCTGGGGAGGGCACTCTCCTTCCTCCACCAGAACATCTAGTACCTGCACATCACAGTAAACATCTTCACCTTTGCAGCTAAACTTGCCTTATTTTTTGTTTTTAAATACCACAAAGGTATGTGCACCCTCCCCTACCCTACTAAGGTGTTGAGTTTGGTTTAGCACTGTACCTCCAGCTAGGAACCATAGGATCTCCGTAATTCCACTCCTTTGTCCTTTGCTGCAGGGATTTACCCCACAGAAGATTTTCAGGCTGTAAGTTTTCTTACCTGACAATTGCACATTTATATTTCACAGAGTCCCGGCCATGTGGACTTTCTAGGCACAGCATGCAAACACTTTACTCATTTCCTGACATCTTCTCTCATTTCCTAATAATCTTTCACGGTTCAGGATTGCTCCTGTAATTTCAAGAGCCTTTGTCATTATATTTCTATTTCTGACTCTGGCCTCCTCCTTGGCCCTTACTCATGGCTTTCTGCAGCTGGCAGTGCCATACAAGCACCTGCTGCTTCATCCACTGCTCTGTCCTTTGCCATCTCCTGTGTGATGCTTTGCTTTTTAACATTACTGTAACCTGTAGAAGAGCAGCTTACCCCAGACCAGCAATCTGTGTGTGCCTGTGTGCTTCTGACTGCTTTCTAATTAGGAAGACCTTAATTTACAACCTCCCATGTTCCCTGCAGTGTGCCCTGCAGTACTGTTTATCATCTCTCTGCCACAGCCAGGATCTCTGCTGGCTTGCTCTCACTGAGGGAGCTGCCTGCTCTGCTGGTTGGAAAGGTGCCTCAGCTGCTGGTGCTGGGGTGGGAGATGGGGGATGTTTTACACATGAGGTTACACAGGGTTTTCTTTTCCCCCTGTTTCTCATAGCACACTGAAATGCTACTTCCTGGATTCATCTCTGCTGCTTCCCTCCATCCAAAGAGTCATGTTTGATGCCTGGTCAGCTTGAAAAATGGTGCTTTTGTCCTGTATGCTGAAACACATGACGTAACTGATGGCCAGGATAAGAGTCAGATGCTCAGCAAGGTAAATTGCCATGGCTTCAGTGGAGTCAGTAAAGTTAATCCATTTTCTTCCAGCTGAGATTCAGGGAGCATAGATTAACTATACTGTCTGGAATCAGCCTTGATTGCAAACTCAGACATAATGAAAGATGTGGCTTCACTGACCTCCTTGTCCTGCAACACCTCGAGTTTCTCCTCTGCATGGTGGGGCTCAGTGGCTCCTGTCCCCTGCCTTCCTGCAGCTGCAGGAGAACAACTCATTCACACTGAGGATGAGCGATGCAAGGGGAAGGAACTCGCTGTTCTGGTGCCAAGATGCAAGGCAAGGCAGCCTGGGTCCACAGAGACTCTCTGATTGATGTGACAGGGAGGGAGTGACAAGCCTGCTGATGTGCTAGCAGCATTTTACTCCAGCAGTTCTTGCCAAAAAAATAAAACACCTGTGACAAAAGCTAAACCAGCTCACTCGCTCAGGGCGTAGATGTACAGGATCTGAGAGCCACCACCTGATGTGAGTTATGAAGCCCGGCCTTTCTCCAGGAAGATGAGTGTGATAACACTTGGCAGGTCAGGCTCAGGGTGCTCTGTGCTCTGGTTTAGTACAGCGTGGCTCGGCCTGTCTCTGAAGGGCTGCCACCCCTGACTGCCACCCGTGACTTTTAATTCAGTCTTTACTGCAGGTCAGGAGACGAGGAGTGTGCACGTGAGCCTGCATATATATAAATATAACACAAAGCAGCAGGGATTGGGGTTTTCCTCAGGAAATACTGATTTTCCCTGTCACTCTTATCAAAAAAATCACTTTACTTGGGCTGGGGAGGGGGTCACACTGAATTTTGGTAGAAGGCTGCAGAAGCTGAAAGGAGGGTAAACCGTTTGCTCGGCTGTAAGAGGAATATAAATGTGCAATACCTAATTGCTTGTGATNTGCTGCTTCCCTCCATCCAAAGAGTCATGTTTGATGCCTGGTCAGCTTGAAAAATGGTGCTTTTGTCCTGTATGCTGAAACACATGACGTAACTGATGGCCAGGATAAGAGTCAGATGCTCAGCAAGGTAAATTGCCATGGCTTCAGTGGAGTCAGTAAAGTTAATCCATTTTCTTCCAGCTGAGATTCAGGGAGCATAGATTAACTATACTGTCTGGAATCAGCCTTGATTGCAAACTCAGACATAATGAAAGATGTGGCTTCACTGACCTCCTTGTCCTGCAACACCTCGAGTTTCTCCTCTGCATGGTGGGGCTCAGTGGCTCCTGTCCCCTGCCTTCCTGCAGCTGCAGGAGAACAACTCATTCACACTGAGGATGAGCGATGCAAGGGGAAGGAACTCGCTGTTCTGGTGCCAAGATGCAAGGCAAGGCAGCCTGGGTCCACAGAGACTCTCTGATTGATGTGACAGGGAGGGAGTGACAAGCCTGCTGATGTGCTAGCAGCATTTTACTCCAGCAGTTCTTGCCAAAAAAATAAAACACCTGTGACAAAAGCTAAACCAGCTCACTCGCTCAGGGCGTAGATGTACAGGATCTGAGAGCCACCACCTGATGTGAGTTATGAAGCCCGGCCTTTCTCCAGGAAGATGAGTGTGATAACACTTGGCAGGTCAGGCTCAGGGTGCTCTGTGCTCTGGTTTAGTACAGCGTGGCTCGGCCTGTCTCTGAAGGGCTGCCACCCCTGACTGCCACCCGTGACTTTTAATTCAGTCTTTACTGCAGGTCAGGAGACGAGGAGTGTGCACGTGAGCCTGCATATATATAAATGTAACACAAAGCAGCAGGGATTGGGGTTTTCCTCAGGAAATACTGATTTTCCTTGTCACTCTTATCAAAAAAATCACTTTACTTGGGCTGGGGAGGGGGTCACACTGAATTTTGGTAGAAGGCTGCAGAAGCTGAAAGGAGGGTAAACCATTTGCTCGGCTGTAAGAGGAATATAAATGTGCAATACCTAATTGCTTGTGATGTCCATCACCCTTTTCCAGCACCAGCCCACACCCTCAGGGCTCTTGGTGTGAGGGGACAATGTCTTCTCTTTTTACACCTGCCTGCTGGACCATACACTTTTCTGTCATCACCTGAGCTGAAGACATGGTAGGGAGGTCTTTCTGTTGAAATATGCATAATCTGTACATTTTCTTCTTTGAAAACAGGAATGGTAGACCCAAGAGTAAATGATCCAGCCCTAATTGCCCCAGTGACCTTTCCTTTGCTGTCCACCTGCTCTTTCTTTTGTCCAGTCTGGCTTCAAATGCTGTGAATAGTGACGTTTCTGTCACTGTTTCTGGACGTTATTCCACTGCCTAGAAAATCCTGCTCTCCCAGGTTACTCTGAAGTGGTATTTTCATTAATTTCATGTCAATGCACTCTCTTATGACCATCTGCTTGCTGTCCTTTAATACTCTAAATCATTGCATTGCTCGTGTTTCCATCTTTAAGGCTTGTTTAAGCCTGTAATCCTCTCCTGAAATTATAACTTGATTAAATTATAGGGAATGACTTTCTTTTTAATTTTTCTCTCTCTTCTTAACCATTTTTATTGTTCTTCAATGAGCTTCTCTTTAATGTTGTCAATCTCTGCCTGGTTTTCAGCAGCCAAAATACAATGCAGTGTTCAAAACACCACACAATGTTTTCTATTTATGCCAGAAAATTGTACAAGGAAATAATTATTTCCTCAGATAAAGAAATAAGTCCCTAAGCTCTGCCTTTCATCCTACATGGTCTCTGTACTTTGTCACCTCTTCCTCTTAAAATATGAACTATTTTTCCCATCCAGTAAGATCTGAAGGTCCTTATGCATATTCTGTAAATACCATACTGCCAAAAAAAACAACAACAACAACAACAACAAAAAAAAAAAAAAAAAAAAAAAAAAAAAAAAAAAAAAAACCGGAAAAAGGGCAGATATCAGATACCATTTCAGGCTATGAAAAAGACACATGGAACATGGGATGCCATGGTCTGCTCTGTGCTGGTACAGCCTTGCTGAAGCACTGGAAAGCCAGCGTGGAAAGACACAGGCTGTTTGGTGGGAACAGCAGAGGAGAGGGATAAAAATGATCTGAGGTCTAGAAAACACAACCTGTGCGGGAAGACACAAAGATTTGTGGTTGTTTGGGCTAAAGAAGACTGGCTCTAGAGGGAAGCAGTAGGAAAACAAGTCTTTAAATATATAGGAAATTGCTACTAAGACAAAGGAATTTAAATAGTCTTCTTTTCCACGGAGGGTATAAAAAGGAATATTGAGTTTAAATTGCAGTAAAGGAGACTTAGGCTAAACACTAGGACAAGTTTTTAGGCTAAGGAAAATGTATGTGAGGTCAGGGATATATGGCCTAGGAATACCACAGGAATTGCCAGCACCAGAGGTTTTTCAGAATGGTCAGACAATCATTAGGGAAAGTTTATACAAACACTGACCCTGCTCTGGGGCAGGAGGTGCATTCAATGAGCTTCTTTTTCCTGTGGTCCTGCGGACAGAAAATGAGTACAGGTTGCTGACCTTTTCACTGCTCCCTCCTTTTAAGTGGTTGCTCAGTGTGTGCGTGAGTATGTGTGGATGCAGCTGATGTTTGTGTGAGAGAATGCTATCTTTTCTCCTTTTTCAACAAACAATTGCCTTATCCTGACTTTAATTTACCCTTAGGTTAATGGGGCAGAAGTGATATCAGGGAGAATAAGCTGGGCTTCATAGGCTAGGGTTTGTTTAGCTTCTTCAGCACATCTGATCATAACTCCTTCCTACACCACACCTGAAACTAGGCTTAGAATTATTCCAGAACAGAAGGTACTGGATCCTGTTGTGCTGATCTGTGAATAGAGATGGAGAGGGGTGTTCACTGCTCAACCCTCAGCTCAGCTTGCTCAGCCTTGGAGCCGACTGAAGCATTTGCACCACCCTTCTCATTATTTACTAACACGAGATGTGTCCTGCTTCCGCTTTCTTTCCCAGTAACGTGCCTGCCTGGTACATCCTCCCACCAGGCTCTAAGTGAACATCCTTCAGCACAAACAAACAGCATGTTGGAGCTGAAAGGAGACACAGGACAAGGCAAATATCTTTGGAGCCTCTGGTTTTGAAGCATTGGATGGAGTTTAAGGTGCTTTTGTAACCTTATAGTGTATCAGTGCCTGGCACCAGCATCCCTGATGGTAATGGGCTTGGGCAGGGTGTCAAAGAAGCAGTGTCAGTCCACAGGCATGGTCAAGAATTGCCATGAGCTAGACCACCAGTCAGCACCCAGATATCCTGACTCTACCCTTTCATCATGTCCACACCTCTTGGGCTTGGATTTGATTCAGAACTTCAGTGAGCTCCTGTTGTTTTTGGGATGAATGTGGATGGTTCAGTGGCTTTCTGTACCTACTGGAGAGCTGTGCCCAGAGGTGAGCCAGGGCCCTTCCTGTGTTCTCACTAATGGCACGGAGAGTTGTTGCTCGCTGGTGGGAGAAGCAGGGGCAGTGAATTAAACTTACAGCTGAAACAGAGCCATGGAAAGGATGTGGTTCTTTGAATATGTGGTTCACATGTGAGAATGTTTGCTGCAGATGTTGCAGGTGCTATATGCTTGTTCATGTGGGCTTCAGAGGGGACTGGACTCTGAAGTTTAGAGAAGGGAAACCTACTGAGGGTTATAGAGACATCAACAATGGCTTGTGAAACTCTGTTTTCCGTGTGTTGGAGGGAATTTTTGAGGTTTTCTGGATATTCCACATACACGTTTTATATTTGGTCTCTTAAGAACAAGCACCTTCCAAGCAGTTTCTTCCCTTCAGTGATGGACTGAAGGGTCCTGGCTAGATGGACCTTTGATGTAACCAAGGATAGTTGACTAAGTTCTTATGTCAACTTGATCTGTAATTATCACATCAGAATTGCTGGCATGGGCTGATGTTTAGTGTAAAAGATGACACCTTTGGGTTTATCTGGGTGAAAGCTTCAACTCTGATTTCTAAATGTGGACTACAAAAATCTGCTCCAAACATAAAATCCCACCTGTAAAAGGCATTAAAATTCTGAGCCAGAACTCAGCTTGTCTTTGGTGATTTTCACTGTTTCAGCTATTACAGGCAGCAGTTTATAAAAGGGGCCTTCACATGACATTGTAAATCCCACAGTGAGCTATTGCAAGAGTAGGGGAAAAAATATGTTAATCCATAGTAGTAAATTCAGGATCACACAGCAAGCACATGCTTCCTTCTTGGGGCTGCTAGCTGTACATGGAGCTGCAAGTGACTCCCTGTGAGCCATTTTGCACTCTGCATTGTTTCCTTCCCAGGCTGATGGTGTTGTTAAAGACCTTTGCACTTGCTAGTGACAAGCAGGTGTGAACAGAACTGACAGAGGACTTGGATTGTGCCTGACCCACCTCTGAAGTGTGATTAGACAAAATGCAGACAAAATGCATCATTTTTCATACCTATAGGGCAGCTTAATCTGCTTTTGAACTCTAAAAAGTGCCTCAAAGCACTATGTAAAAATCTCTAGCTCTCTTAAAATCTGAGCCTGACACATGAAAACTGAATTTGATAACACTTAAGGGAAATGCTCTGTGAACCCTGATGCTCCACACTAAATTGTGTGCTCTAGGAAGCAGGTATGACTTGTCTTCATAGGAGGAATGTCTGCAGATTGGGGTTTGCCCTCTTTGGGAAGGGGCTTTTCACACACAGTTTCGTTACCTCAGGTAAATAGCTAGTGCCATGTTGTTTGTCAGAAGCTGAGAATCAAGCTGTCACCTTTGTGATCTCCTCAGCTATTCCTGGACAAGTTAAGGGTGACTGCTCCCATATAGCAGTTTTTCAACAGTCGGGTCCATGCTGTGCAATAATGCTGCAGATTGATTGAGGCTTTTCTTTCTCTGCTGCTCAAAGTTTTCTTATTATTTATTTAATTTCTTTTTGCTATTATTTGCCTCTTTCCTTTGTATTTGATCCCCTGTACTTTATAAATGCACATAATCAAAGTTAGGTTAGAGCACAGATTTATGACACATGATCCTAAGGCGTGCTCCTGTAGACAAAGGCATTTTGCTGTTAATCTTGCACAGAGCACTTCTGGGAACTGAAGGAGTACGTGCTGCTTCTTAGCTGATCTGATTGTTTGCTGTTCTGCAGGAACACCAGAGAGCTGTAATAACCTGCTTGTTGTGCTAGAAGATCAAGGATCTCTTAGGGTGATGGAGGCTTCTGGAGTGATTTTCTGTAGTGGCCAACATCACAATATAGCTAAGGTCACCTGATTACCAAGCTCCTTTGTTTGTGGTGTGACACTAGCTACCTTTTAGATTTTAATTTTTTTTTTCAGAAGAATACATAAAATTCTCTGTCATGATTGAGGTGTCTGACTGAAAGGGGAATCTTCGTTTACCTGTATGTGTTGTGGTCCAAAATCTTGCTCTCCTTGAATTCTAAAGGCAACAAAGGTTCCCAAAATAGTTCTCACATTCACAATTCAATGACTTTAAAAATCAAAGATATGTGTACCAAGTTCAAGATTAAAATGAAATCTGAATGTCCCAACAGATCTGTTCTCTTCATCCTCTCACTATTTCTACTCCCCTGAAACAATAAGACTTAGATTAAAAAATGTTTTGTCCATTTTTAACAATTTCTGCAGAAGATCTCAATAGATTTTAAAAATACGAGTGGTATCTTCCAGGTTTCCTGTGTCTTGTCATCCATTTCATGGATGGAGCACTGAGACACATTTTGCCCTACAGTGAGTCCAGGGGCAGACTAGTGCAGACCAGCAGTGCCACATAGCACCCTTGCCCTCTACAGCGATACAGGATCTTTACACAATGTCTTGGCACACTTATATTTTTGTTCACTTTACCTCAACAGTAAACATGAGCATTTTCTCCAACTTTCTGGAGGGAAGAATCCAATTCCCAGGGGATTTCTCAGAGCTGCACATGCCCCTATCAAACCTGGATAAGTTTCTGAATGCACCAAATACAAGCTGCTCTGAACCAGGCCTGGACCTGGGATCTGTCTTACTGCTGCTTTTTATTTTAAAGAGCAGGGAAATGAAGTCTGGAAAAAAAAAAAAACAAGAACATCTGATTCACAGCTTCTTCACAGATTATGCAGTTCTCTTCTTGTGCTTTCCTGTACCATGCCAGGAACCACGCTGCTTTCATAAGCACTTGCTTTTATCCCACCAGCACTCATGTCCTGTTAGGTAGAGAGCAAGTTTGATCTTCTGGACTGATAAGGATTGAGAACTACTAGCAAAGGTGGAGAAGAAGCTTCCTTCAAATCACAATCTGAGCCACTGCCTCTTAGCAGTGTTTAGGAATCTGTACTATCCTGCTGCAGTTTCCTGAACTCTACTAATCAAGTTTTTTCCATGGCAACGTTTTCTGTGGGACAGAAATGGAGATACCTGGGAGAAGACAGTGGTGCAACTGGCAAATGACTTGAGTTTTCAGCCAAGGAAGAGAGAGCTGGACTGATGCTCTCAGTGGAAATGAACAATAGGGAAGAGCACAGTTTGGAAATTAGGAAAGCCTTCCCACAGGTGAGATCCCAGGGCTGAAGAACAACCTTCTCATGAAGGGAATAGCAAGACAAGCCTTCAGGTATGTTTCACAGCAGGTGAGCACTTCAGACTCTAGAAGGACCTGTACCCAGTGGAAAATGGGAAAAGAAATAGGCACTGCTGCATTACTTTTGCAGGCTTCCCTTGCACACCTGCATTACCAGGAAACTCCAAACTGCAGAGCATAAGGAGTGGCAGTGGCAAAATGAATTGACATGATTTCTGGTACCTGCCTATGCAAAAATGACATTTACTGAGTGACTGCCAGCCTAGGAAAAGTGCTGCTAAATCCTAGTACATGTAGTGGGCACAACCACTGCTACCTGTTATTAAGATGCCTCCCAGAGTGCAAATTTAATGAGGAAAGCTGATGCCTCTGAATGCCTTTGGATACAGATGCAGAACAAGTTATACCAGCCAAAATGTTTCTCAGGTTAAGGGGTGATCTTCAGAGTGTGACAGCACAGAATCTTCCCATGGACTTACTTCTGCCACACAGTCAAGTGAGATAGTTTATTTGAAAATGGGATAAGTGACTCCACATGCAACACGAGGAAAGAATGTACACGTGAGGCCATTGCACCGGAGTTGGTGATGCTCTCCTCAGGATCAAACCATAGCTATTTTTGGGTTAACTTCTCTGTGTGCTTGTACTCACAGATAACAGGGGTAGGATGGTTCAGTATGGGTGATTAGAAATATACGGAAAAAGTACAGAAATGGAGAAAAAAAATAGTGTCCTTACAAACCATGCTGTCATCTCTGAAGAAGGAGGACCAGGGAGTTATATGGGGACAGCACTGAGTGAAACCACTGTTGTCTTGGAAACTCAAAGGGAAAAATTAGCATACAGAAGGGGTTTAGAGTGTTTTTCAGAGACACACTGTGCACACACACACACGCACACACCAGATAGATAGACAGATAGATAGATAGATAGTCACACTCCTCTGCTTCTTTGCAGGTGATTTTCTTGCCCAAAGCCAGTCATTATAAGAATTCTTTGTCTGATTTTAGAAGTAAGAATTGGAATGAACCCCTTCACTGTTTCTTCAGTATAATGAGAACTGGTCTTGTGTTAGCAATTCAAAGATACAGCTGTTACATATATAGATGAATTATAGAACATATAAGCATTAATTAACAGATCAGCTCTCTGATCCGCCCCAAAGAAGAAAAGGAAGGAGACCTGTCTTGGGTTATGAAGAAGGAGAGCTGTGGGCATAGCTTAAAGGCTCCTTCATGCATCTCACTGAAATCTGAAAGAGCCAAGACCACTCACATCCCTCAAGTAGCTGCGATCACAGGAACTCGAGGCATTAGTGATGGAGAAGGCTTGCAACCATAGCTATTCCTACAGGGTACTTCCTGGCCAGTGAAGCAATTTCCCATGTGCCAGAGGTGGAATGGCAGGAGGGAATGCAGAAGGCTCTGGTGTCCTCTGGCACACATTGGGAGCACAGTCCTTGCTAGCAGGGATGAGCTTGTTGCCTCCTGAGACCGGGGGTGGTGACAGCGTGTGCGTGTGTGTTTGTCTACCTGAGCGTGCATGGAGTGTGAGACACCACTCAACTTCTGTGGCTGAAGGCAGCTCCAGCTCAGATACCTCCTGTTCTCCTCTAGCACAGATGAAATGAGGTGCTATCAAGAAGAAACAGTAGAGCATTTAGTCCCTCAGCTCAGATGAGGCTCTAAACCAGCCTTCCAGAGACAGGCATTGGCAGTGAAAGGAGGAAGAGACTCTGTCCAAGGGAGAAGACTGCTGTCTTTTCTGGTTCTGTGGCTTCTCAACAGGCAGAAAAAACATGCTGGACTTTCCCTTCTGAGGCAAAATTTGTTTCCCTTTCTAGAATCTCAGGAAAATAAATTTTGTGATTTCCCTCTTGCTGTGTTGTGCATTGGTTTGGGAAGGCAGCCAGCAGCACAGATCCAGGCTCTGGCATATGCATACACTCTGGCATGGGCAATGAACTCCTTTAATATAGATTTATTTTACTCCTTTCCATGCCACCTCTCTTTGCCCATGGTGATACAGTACCACAGTGCCCATAATTTCTAGCTCCTTTAATCCATAGCCTGCAATTATTAATGGCCTGGAATTTTCTCCCCCATCCTTAATGTGCCCACCATTTCCAATACCAGCAAGAAGCTGTTATTTTAAGACTGAATTAAGTCTTTTGGTATCCTGCACTGCCCTCTGTGTGGGCCTGTATCTGCCTTGGTCTAAACCACCCTTGGTCTGTTAGGTCTGTGACAGTCCACTGCAGCTCCAGAGCTTGGCATGCCATTTAGCTGGAATCCCCTGGCTAAGACCACAGGTCCCTATTGTTGTCTTTTTAGAGACACAGATTTTTTCAAACTGCAGACCTTATGAAAGGTCTTGGCTTGCTGGTTGAAACAACTCCCAGCATTACATCTCCTTCTACTCTCCAAGCTTCTGGTTGTGGTTTGTTTTCCTGAGTGGCCTGGCCATGGGAGATGACAGACACAGACAGCATGAGACCAGGCAGTCTGTTATGAGAGGGCAATATGCAGTCCACTTGGAGTCTAATCCACCCTCAGAAAGTAACTTGATGGACACAATAGGATTGCTTGTAAGGAGACCATACACTGGTGTCATGAGAACTACAGGCCTTGTGGCTAAGCTTCACACCAAGTCATGTGAACGGAGGCTGTCCTGCTATTAATTCAAAACAGCAGCATCCAGCTACCCCTAAACCACTGCTGCTACCTTTCTGCCACTCTCCTTATCTTGGGAGAAAGGCACTGATGAAAGCCACTTTAAAGCAGCCTGTCGTCAAACAGAACTATCTTGCCATCAAACAGAACCATCGCTGTAAGGCAAAGCCAAAGCCTGACTTACTTGTGACGGTTTATGAGGGTGCATCAGCTGCATTGCATGGCCTCAGCAACCAGTGTCCCTAGCAGCACTTGGGGCACAGTTCATCCCTTCCAGGAAAGGGTCCCTAAACACATGTTCTGTGCCTCACGTGGGGTGCTGTTGCCCTAAGGCATCCCATCAGTTGAGTAGCAGGGCTGGCTCCCCAAACTACTGTTCCTTCACTCCAGCTGCTTCTTGAACCAACCCTTAATGCTCTCCACAGTGTCAAGTGTGTGCAAATTAAACAAAAAATTTCAGAGTTTACCTAACACCACGCTTGGCCATGCTCCCTCCCGGGGTAAAATTGGGATAGAGACATTGGACCCCTGGTACTAAGTCAGCTTATGTTGTCAAGTGCCTGGCCTGTGCCCTCTGCCTGATCCAAGTTAGCAAGCAGATCTTGCAATTTCTACCCTGGGAAGAGGGAGTTGCAGGGCAAGGGCAGAGGAAAAACCCCAAGAAAAACCCAAAAGAAAGCAGAGCTGGGGGCTGGCACATGATTTCTGCTATGTGATGGGTTTACTGAGTTTCCTACTATGCACTTATGATAAGGTAAGGGTATTAATTCATACCCCGTGTATTAATTTATACCCCATGCTTTGCCGTGGATGGCAAAGTGCTCAGCCCAGGCACTCTTGTGTAAGACTTGTGTTTGTTTATTTGAGGATCATTTCTTATGTGACCTCCCTTCTGGGTGCACTAGGGGAAGGAGGGGCTCTCACTTCAACTACAGTAAGTCCCAACTCATTCTCACAGAGCATCCCTGGGGACTGCAGCTGGTCAGGGTTCCTGGAAACATTCTTTGCCTCCCTCTTCGCACGTGATGGTTTGAGCCTATGTTCCAGATGTGACCTTTGTGTAAGGGACAAAAGAAAGTCTCCTTTGTAAATCTAATGGCATCCCTTATCCAGCCTGCATATTTCCAGAGTTCAGAGATAGATCTTTGTGCATCAAGAAACAAAGAGCTATGCTTTCTTCCTGTATGTGCTTTTTTCTATTTTGTACCTTTTTATCCCCGACTATTTTACATCAAGGGCTATTCATCATAAAGACTATAAAATGAATCCTCACAGGAGACAGAGAAATGTCTTGGCATCAACAGTTTAGTAATGGGTTAGACAGCCTTTTCATGTGGAGTTTGCCAATATGAATCCAGCCCCCACACCAGCAGGGACTGCAAATTTCTATCACGTGCTGACTGGCTGTCAGCCGATAGGAAATGAACTTAGTCCCAGTCCAGTTCCTACTCGATCAGTGCATGTCAGAAATACCATCACTGCTGGAAACCGTCTCCCTCTTTCACTGGCAAGCCTGGCAGAGAGGCTAGAAACTGAAAGTGAGTCTCTCATCTCTGGGGATAATATTGGAGACACATTAGCATCAGAATCTGTAAGGGAAAAGCTTATTCAAGCATTGCTGGTACTCACCCTGCTCTGTGTTGAGGCTTTTTGCTGTTAATATGAAACTTTTCACCATCCTTGCGTTAAAGTGATTCTCAGGAAGAAATAAAAAATTGCATGTGGTGCCTTGACTGTAAAGGCACTAAATGAGTAACCTAGTCAGAGTTTTAACAGGTGAATGTGCCTGCACACGAGAGCTTGAAGATGTCCCAAACGCAACAGTTTTGTATTCTGAAGCTGTGCCAGGGAGAGGCAGAACTGCTCAGATGTCACAGCCAGGTCTGCTTGGGAATTCTCCAGCTGCATTGATTTTATTGAAAAAAACCGCCAGGTTGCTAAAATCCAAAACTTCTCCGTAGTTAGAATTCAGTTGGGAGGGTTTTCTTCCAGATCAATGATTGAATTCCTACCAAATATGATTTTCTGTCTTGTCCTGAATGAAGGCCACTAGCCAAATGCCTTCTGGTACTAGACACACCTTCACATCGAAGAAATGCACCCAGGGAGCCACAGTGGAAAAGGAGAAAAAAGAGCCAGATGAAAGTGTTGACACCATGCCACCCCACTGGTACAAAGAGGGTTTGCTTCTCTTCACACCTGCACCACTGCAACAGCCCTAACATCTTTCATCTGCTTTTTCTCACCGCATCCCAGACTATAGGAACAGGTATGGAAGAGACATCCAAAGTTTCCTCATTGTTTGAACTTCTGGGTTGGGAACTCTTCAAAACAAGAGAGAACAAAGCGTGTCTCTGTGGAAGCATGGAGCACATGTGCCAGTGTGTGTCTGCCTGTACAAAAGTGTGTGTGCACCATCTGCCACTGGGATTCTGCTCTCAACGCTACGAGCACAGGATGCTCTCACCTGTGGTTTTGGTACATGCTCAGGGCTCTTCTTTTCCCAAAAGAATTTCTTATTGGATTCATTGCTTTGACAACTGGAAATGGCAGGAAAGTTGACGGCTGGATTCATTTGTCACTCGAGATTGCATTTATGATGTATAATGCTTCAGAGGCCTGGTAAGCATCACCACGCCAATCCTGTGGCTGAGGGAGCCAGGACACAATGTCCTGTCTGCAGCCATCAGAGACAGTAGCAGAACCAGGACCAGGATTCAGACCTGGTACTTCACTCCCTGTGCTGACTGCTCAAATGCTGCTTACTCACTGTGCTTACAGCCACAATCCTGCTTTCACTGCTGCTTTCACATTCTTGTTGATCTGAGCTCTCCCTTTAGCTATGCCTTTCAAGTCTTAGAAGCTGTAATGAATATGTATCAACATTTCAAAGCCATAGATCCTGTGGTGGAGAAACAGAAAGGGGATGGGAGAGACAGACACACATACAGTCTAATTCATTTTCAAATGTCTGTAATTCATCCAAGAGCATTATCAATAATTACTATAAGAAAGCAGTAACTCACATCACGAAAAATCAGTGCTTTTGACAAAAAGTTGGCAGTGGGCCTTACAGATATCTTGCACATGCAAAACCTTTCTGGAGCATGATAATCAGCTGGGGGGTGGTGTGGGGGGAGACCTTTCTGTCTGTTCACAGCTCCGGTGGCCTCACCAGGGAACCCTGCTGTTCTGTCATCCCTGTGCCTGCGTCAGGCACGCTGGAGCTCCTGCAGACAAACTCAGTGGGTGCATGCTAGATCTCATCCCTGCAGGAGGTGTGGGTTTTCAGAGGCAGTTTATGGGAGCTGGATGAATTGTAACTTTAAGCATCCCTTGAAATATCAAGCCTGGATGCTCACTGAATATCCTCTCAGGGTCTCACCACTGCCTCCCCTCAGCTGTGGCCATTGCTGTCCTGCGCTCATGGCAGGGCAATGGGCATCTCCAACTCTCTCTATACACCACCTTCAAACTCCTTCCTCTTAAAGCTCTGACTGGGACATAGGTGGTGGCCTGGGACATAGGAGTGGGAACAGATCCTGAACTGCTTCCAGTTTGGAGCACCCAGCAGCTTTCTCCCACCCACAGACCAGAACCCCCACTGTAAAAAAAAACAAGGCAAGACAGATGGGAGAAGGGGAGAGGGGCACTCAGAGAAGGGAGGCTGTTTGTGTTAAAACTTGGATATCTTTTTCGCCTGAACCCAGTCCTGGCTGCTCATTTTCTGGACATGAAGCTACAAGGGCTGTGGCATTTAGATCCATTCCCAGCCATCCCATTTCTGTGGGCTGCCAAGACCTGCTTCAAATGTATGGCCCTGGCAGGGCTAGGAATGAGATACAGGGATGCTTTGTCATCTTTCAGACCTTTGTGTTAATTTGTGGAATATGAGTGATCCTCCTCCTCCTTCTCCCCACCATAATATAACCCATGTGATGCACCCCTGATTGTGGGACAGGCGCAGCTGGGGGCTGTGACCTTTGCTGCTGCCACATGCTGCCACTCATGCTGCTTTCTTGACTGCTTCTCCCTGGGTTTACCAGCACCATGGGAGCAGAGACACTGGCACAAGCACCATGGAGCATCCCTGCTGTCATGTCAGACCTCAGGCAGAAACACAGCTGGGACCACAACATCCTAAATCCAATGGTTAGATCTGCTGTGGCTCATCAGTCTGAGACTTGAGCCTCCTCCACAGCTAAAGCTAACCAAAATCTCATTGCAGCACAGAGAGTCACAGAATTTGGGTCACCCCAGCACAGTCCTCTGTGCTGGGCTACAAGTGAGGAACATTTAGCATTTTCAGGTAATACAAGAGCAGCTGCTGCCTCTGTGGTGTGTGTCTCATGAAACTGCCAAGCACCTGTACTCTCCAGTTGGCATCTCGTTAATTAACGGATAAAATTCAAGAGATTTTCTTGCTGCACAAAGACCTATATGCTTTAAATCCTGCAGGTGCACCTGGCACTTTAGCAAATACAGAGAAGGCCTGGAACCACCCGTCCCAGTGGCCTGAGAGGGCAAGGACAGTCTGTGCTCCATAGATCGACAAACAGCCTTCAAAGGATGCCTAGAGAAGCTGGAGTTCTTTTATTTTTTGCCAAATGTTGCTGTTGAAATCTTTATTTGAACCCTGCCAGTGCTAGAAGATGGACTTCTTATACTCTTGGCACAATTTCTTATCTTTATATGCACCACACTGGCTTGATAAACACATTTTATTTAATCTCATGAATCAAATGTTTATAGTGGCCCTTGCTGTTTCCCATGTGATGTCTGCTGCTCTGTGTTATAAATGGGCCATGTTGCACTGGCCTGTAGCTCAGGAGGCCGTACACCATAAAGACACCCAAAGCAGGAGCATTTCCTCATTGACAAATACCCATGTTTCCTATGGAGAACAGAATTGGGGCACTTTCTGTGTCTTTTAGGGTTTGGGGTTTTTTACTCCTTTGAATCAGGTCGAGTTTAGCACTTCAGCACTTTATCAGCTCATGCCACAGCCTGGTGTTGGTTGTTGAGAGCACCTAGTCCTGTGATGTCCTCGCTGTGCTGGCTAACACCTGTGGGGCAAGTCTGGCTCCCAGGACAGGGACCTGAAAGTGCTCACTGCTTTGCAGATGTGCAGCTGCTTGGACAGACTGGACGTGAAGCTCTACCCTGATGCGCTGGACAGGAAATTGGAAATTGATTGTTTTTATTCCATCCCTCCCTGAAATTGTGGCGCCAATGCCACACTAAAGGCAGTGAAATGCTGTGTGGAAATTGGTTAGATTTAGCACTCTCTAACTTTGTTATTACAGCACAGTGAGAATGCCAGGCCAGAGCTGTGCTTTGTGAGTAATGATCTGAGCTATAGATTAGCCAGAAAATGAATCCTCAACTGGTATACAATGATACTGTCATTCCTGAATTCATTCCACACAGAAGCATATGTAAAGCCATAATACTGACTGCATAATCAGTGGGTGGTGTTGCAATTTTTTCTCTTAAGCATATGATGGACAAACAGCTTCTCCACTGTACATTTAAACCACTTCCATCATATCTATTCATCTGTCCAGGATAAATTACATAGGAAAAAATGTGTAGGTGATGAAATTGCCCTCCATTTCCTCTGGTTTTTGTTTTAACTGAAAAAGGAGAGACAACAGGCGAGGTGTGTGTTGAGAGGTGGGTGAAAGTCATAAATAACTTGTGTTTTCAGAAACAAACCCTAAAAGCCAGCTTGACTGTTTGGGGAGTAGGGCTAGGGGCAGTCTATGTGATAAGGTGTTGGCGTTCTTCCTTCTTAAAGCTTTCTATCTAGCTCTGCAATCTCTCAGCTATTTTTTGTGGGTTTCTTAAAACAAAAACAAACTAAGATCCCATTTCACAGAGATTAGAGTTTCCATGGAGAGCTGTAGCCCTTGGCGCCTGTGGTGGGTTGTGGCGTGGCTGTAATGACAGTCCCAGCCCGGTCCCACCAGTCCTGAGACATTACGTGTACGCACGAACGTGCACATGGAGAAACGCATGCGCTTCATCTTTAATGGGGTTTTAATTTTGTGCCTGTGGGAAGCGCCAGATAACAACCCTGGAAGCAGAAGCTGATTGATCACAGATCTGGTATGGGATTTGGGTGGCACCAACAAGGCGCTTGTGACGTCCCAGTCTCGAGAAAATGACCTTTGTGGACCAACAGCACCAGTGGTTTTTCTGATGTGGAGGTTGACCACTGAAACTAGAAAACCACCCACTTCAAACTTCCTGGTGTTTCTTGCCTTTCTGTGTCCTACTCTCCAAGGCTTCTGGCCAAAATCAGCCTGGAGCCAAAGGGTCAGCAGCCAAATGAAATGACGAGGCTTTTAGAGAGCCCAGCTGCCTGGGCAAAGGTGTGTTCAAAGGAGGAGTGGAACAAACGGGGCAGAGATCAAGGGATGGGGATCTCGCATGGCGTTGGGAGCTGGCAGAGGAGAGAAGGGAAAGGGGAGGCTGAAGTCAGGCCAGCAGGAAGGAGGTGAGGATGGAAACGCAGGGGTGGCACAGGAGGGGTTCATGCAGGAGCTGGGCCTTGGGTCTGAGGCATCAGAAGGGTGCCACAGGAGGGGATCTGCTCCTTACTCTTCTCTAGCCCTGGTTCATCACACACACAAATCCGGAGGAGCACAGGGTTCAGACAAAACCACCGCCAAGTCAAATATCAGCTGGGCAGCCTTTGCTAGGCTTTGTAGCACATCCCTGCTAGGATATCATGTTTGGTTATGTGCTTGCCTATGATTTTATGCACAAGGTGGGCTCTGCCTTGCAGCCCCCCAGGCACACCTTGCTGCCCGTGCTCTGAAAGGTGTGTTAGCTTCACTGGTGGCAAGCACCCAGGGCTGTCAGCAGCTGGATTCTGCTGCGGCAGCAGCGGTCCCTGCTCACATGAGAAAGGCACTTGAGTGAGAGGAAGGTTTCCCTGCATTTTCGTGCCAGCCCTATTGCTCTAGCATGTTTCAAGGCTAAGAAAAATACTCCAAGTCTGGAAATCGATTTCTGGTTTTTTAAGTCATGCTGGCTGCACTCCTTGGAGGGAGGGAGCCTGTGTGAGCAGCTGGGGGATCAGGAGCTCTGCTGGGCTGCGGCAGCAGGAGGGGGTGTTAAAGGGAGAGGGTTGCAGCCTTCTACATATCAAGGCAGGGTGTCCAAAACCAGAACATGGAAACATGCTTGAGGACAGAAGAAAAACATGATTTTACCCAGCCTAATCTGAAATGGAAGTCTGTGAGACCAAGTGACTGAACCCATAAAAAACTTACTAGTGACCAAAATAGATGGTCTGGGCTATGCCATGCCATGCCATGCTACTCATTCCTTCTTTTCTCAGCATAGGACTTTCACAGCTGCCCCATTGCTTAATTTATTGATTTTAGAAGATATACTTGCTAATGGCATAACACCTGTGGTCGACAGCCCTGCTGTGTTTGCTCTCTGCACACAGGCATACCTAGTTCCTGGTAGGAGGCAGTGAGGACTCTGGCAGAAGGCACTAAAGCCAACCTGAGGTTTATTCCAATGAGTATCAGGGACCATTATTTGCAGCTCTATAGTATGTAATTCTTTCAGTGTAGGTAGGCACACGTGCTTGGTGGCTGGAGCAGCAGGAAAACTAAGACTTGATCTGTTTCCATTGAAAGCAAATGGGATTTTAGTCATTGACTTCAGACAGAGCAGGATTGGGACCCAAGAACAGAGTCACTTTGCCAGTTTGTTGCCTGCCTACTGATCTCATGCCAATATTGTCTGCGTTGGTGCAGGGGAGCGCAAATGCCTGGTCATGGGCAGGGGGGGAATAATTAGCAGCGCTTATTAAAAGCTATGGTGATTATTCATTACAGCTGCTGTAGGCCACCCTGCTTCAACAGCATGGGCTCTAGTGTCAGAGGCAGGGGGAGGGGGAAGGAGAAGCAAATGGGGGCCTCCTTCACTCTGGTGTTGCAGTGGCCGTCTCTTTTCCAGAAGACGGATGTTGTGCTCTAAGTACCTCTCCAGAGAGCTAATGGCCGACATGGCATTATTACCAGCCTGCGATGAGCTCTATCTTTTTTTTTTATGATAGTAATTTGTTACACTGGTTTGCCACATGCCCGCTGCTTCCTTGTTAATCCAATAATCTATATGAGAAAAGCAATTTGACATTCCTCCTTCCCATCTGCCACCCATCACCCAATCTATATCTTAACTATCAGTGATTTATTAATGGTGTCTGCATTAAGTACATCTCCGCTTCATTGGCGCCCTCGATTCCCTCTCTCCTAGAGACACTCTCTGGATACATTTAGAGAGCAGAGTCAGCATGAAGAGGAAAAGCAACCAAGTTGGGGGATTTTAGGTGCTTTGGTCAAATACTCCATGTGTACAACAGCCTGAAGCCCACTCAGCTGAGACTCAAGTGCATACTTGGCCCCTGTGCTCCTTGCAAAACATAATGCTCTAGACAATGCAGGGCTTTATCAAGTTTATGCTTATAGTCCTTTTGCCAGCATCAGTTTGCACCCAGTGTGGGTCAGTGTTCAGTGGCTCTTAGAAGGGGCTTTTGATGGGGCTTAATCCAGGGTTTGTTGGGCAATGCTTCAAGGGAAAACAACCATAGTCGTGATCTGATGAAATAATGAAGCACAGTATCCAGTATCCTGGATTTCTTGAAGTCTGGAAAGAGTGGTTCTGTTAGCCTTTCTGTCAGTGGCAGAATGAACAGCTCAGCCTTTACGTGATCACCTATTTTCATGACTCTTGTAAGAATACTGTACCTTCAATAGCTTCAACAAAGTTGGTTTGAAATCAGCCAATGAGCTCAAAAGCTTTTGGAGGTGAAGGTCATCCAAGAAGCTCACAGACGTACACACACACAGACACACACACTCCTGTGTGCTTACAAAGGCCTTGTTTCCTTAGAAACCAAGCTAAAAATCTACTGGCAGTATTTCAGCCTGCTTGCCTGTATCAGGAAAGAGCTCAGGGACTACTTGAGTCCTGCAAAATGAAATTCTCTTTTCCTTTTGAAGGAATTCTCTGCTTGAAATTAGATTTGGGAAGCACTGATCCTCGCACAAATCAAAGTTCACATTGCTCCACCCACATGGGTCGCAGGACAGGCATTCCTGGTCATTCACCTTTCATTCTCAAAACTCGGGCAGTGTCCTTGCACGTGCTGGCCAGGCACTGCAAACAGGTTTCATTGATTCAATTACTACCCACACAGCCATTGCATACAGCTCTAGCAGTACAGCTCAGCATCCTGCTGTATTTCCGTGTATGCTGAAACACTGCTTAGTGACTTTTAGTTTAACTCACACGGGGAAAGCAAAAAAAGAACATTTCACTTGACACTAAAGTTCATTACACACATCTTTCCTGCCACACTCCTGGGGATCTAAGGATGCAGAGTGCAGAAACCAGATCTTGTGGATTAGATAATTTAACATGGCCAGATTTGGTCATGTTAAAGCCTCTGTTATACAGAAAGTTAATACTGCAGGTTGGATGCAACACCTTTAGAAAGCATGGGGTGTGGACAGCATAGCAGATGATAATTTTATTTCATTTTCACCACAGCTCTTTTTAAAGGGCCTTCATTTATATAGAATAGCCCGACAGAACCTTTCCTGTAATTACTGCTATTTTTAAGATCCAGAAAGAAGTCATTAAAGAACAAAGTGTGGTGAGAAAAGCCAGAATCCCAGCAAACAGGGACAGTGTGGAAATGAAACAGTTACAAGCAAAACTGGAATGGATTTCATTGCTTTTTGAAGTCCAGTGCAAAGAATGGTCACACAGCAGGCACCTCTGTAGATGTGCAAGGGCAGAGGATGATCTGTGCCAGGGGTGGTGGAACGCACTGTTGGTGCTGCTAAATTGCCTTAGGAGATAGCTGGCACTGCCTGGACAGTTCCCACCCAGCTTTTTTCCCGGTACAGGAAGGGTGACTGGGGAAAGTTTGGATTTACCAGGGTCTGTGGTTATTGACTTGGTGGTCTCACAAAGTGGTTCTCATGTAGCCTTGCAGTCTTGCTACACTGAGCACTGTTTATTTTCCTTCTGAATTTTTGCCTCTTGGTGCTGGTGAGCTGTGGTTGAGATGCTGCTCTTCCCAGTGCTTGGCTCCCCAGCCATTTTCAGTGCCTCAGGATGTCAGTCTTAATATTGTTGAAAGCTCCCAAGGTGATTATTTTTTGCTGTTCCCTTTCCCTAAGGCTGAGATTTTCATTTGAGTTTTAGAATATCAGTTAACCCACATTTATCAAATGTCAGTATCATTTGGACTAATTACTCTGTTATGCACAATGAAAAATGTTGGGATAAACAGACTGGGAAGAATGTAAGAATTATTAGGAACTAAATGATCTGGTTTAGGTTTCCTTCCTTCCTTCCTTCCTTCCTTCCTTCCTTCCTTCCTTCCTTTCTCTCTTTTGCTTTCTCTCTTTTGCTTTTTCTCTTTCTTTTCTTTCTTTCTTTCTTTCTTTCTTTCTTTCTTTCTTTCTTTCTTTCTTTCTTTCTTTCTTTCTTTTCTTTTTCTCCAAATGGTTTGGGTAAAAATCTATTTCTTGATATGAATTCAGCCATGGGCATGTAATAACTACAACTAGATCTGCGGAATAGTCAAAAAGGGGGGGATTGGCTTTGATTCAGTCTGTGGGGTTTTTTTTTAAGGAGTAGGAAGCTAAATTCCTAACCTGGAGGATGATGAGGAACAGCCCATGTAAACCCAGCTGTTTCCTCCAGGCATTTATTCACACCAATGAAGACACAGACTCTATCCCTGCCTATGCTTCATCAGCTTGAAATTATATTTCTACCCCAGGTTTTCTGGGGTAAATCTTTTTTATTTCCTCCTGCAGGAGCTGTTCCACTTTCTCTAACATATTAGGGAAATCCTGTTTGTATGGAGTTCATAAAGAGGTTGGTTACAGGCATTGCATGTGTGGTACAAAGCACAGAAATGTGAAGATGTACCTTAAATTACATGTGGACCTCCTATAGCAGAGGAGGTAAACCTAAAATGGGGAAACATTAATATTTCACAGTCCCATCAGATGGAGAAAGCTGCCTCTCTGTGCTTTGTGGTTTTTAACACTGCACTGTTGAATAAAGCAATGTCTGCCTCCAGTCTTTTATTCCCATTGTTTGTTTCTGTTAAACTTACTGAAAATGGAAAGGGAGCATTTCCTTTTGAATTGAACGACATGTTTTCTTGGAGCCAAAATAAAGGGGAAAAAAAGAGTTTGTTTATTTGTTTGTTCACTGATTTGGCAAGGAAAGTCCCCCAAGCATTTGAATTTTGGCTGAGATCAGGACTACTACAATGTTTTGTCTTTTTTCTTTTTCAGGCTTATCTGCCAAACAGCAACAATAGCTGCCTACACAGGCCTGCTGGAAATGAGATGCAGCGGCACGGAGTACCAAATGACTGGGTAAGGGAGGGTGTGATTGCATGACAGGACAGTTCTGGCCATGCAGACCTGGGGGTGTGGCACAGTGATGCCACTTCAGCTGGAGACAGCAAGGCTGAGGTGTGTGGAAACAAAGTGTAGGAGCAAACCCACTGCTCTCCCTCCTCCCCCCAGAGACATTGCTTGTAGGCCCCCCTCACCCTTCTGACTGTGTGATGCTTCTCCAGCTGACTTATTCCACATGAAAAGGACAAATCCCCAGGAAAAAACAAACCCAGGAATAATCCTGCCAACCGTTTCCATAAAGGATCCTATAGGCAAAGACGGGAAGCACATCTTTTTTTTGTGTATGATACTGCAGAACTGTGAGAAGAATCTGTATATTTGCTCTGGGCATTCCCTTAGGCTCCTGTGTTTTAATAGCATAATCTTAAATCAAGCTAATGTTAGAAGTAAAGCAGAGAATAGGGAGTGAAGGCAGGAAACTCTGGCTGAAGCTAAATCCTGATTTCATGTATTCTCTCCTACTCCAGATAACACCAGTTTGCTTGACCAATAACCACTGCAAGTTGGAGCTTTTGATAAGCCAGTGTTCTGGGACCTGGGGTCTCCCAAGATTTTCCCTTTCACAGAATAGCTCTTTTGCAAACAGTCCAGAGGAACTGATTCAGTATTTATATCATTACCTGTATCTATAGCCTTACATTAGGAAAAATTTAAAAGTCAGCATTTTGTATTGTAAAACTGCCTGGTGCTCATGATATCAAGAGCTGCAGACAGGCAAGCTGATGGATTATTTGCCCTATCTGCTGTGTATAGGAGAGCTCATTTGGGGGTTTAGTAGGGAGAAAGATTTCATGAAGGACTGGAGAAGACAGAAGTGAAAGCTGGGAATTATTTGGGGTGGAAGAAGAGAACAGAAGGAAGAATGGTAATCTCTCATTTGTAGCATGGAGATCTCTGCAATTACCTTTTGAGATATGAAATTATTTCCCCCTAATAATCTGCCTGTGGTGTGGTTTTTCTCCCAAGGAATATGAGGCATGTGTAAAATTCTTACAATCAAATGTGAAATACCAGTGCTGGAAAGATAATGGTTTGACAGCAGCCAAGCTGCCCCAGGCTGCCATCACCTTGCATATTACTCCATGAGGTGTCTGAAACTTTTTTTCAGTGGAAGATTCAATGGAAGATGTAATTACAATTATATAATTAATATTTTCCTTTATACTTCCTTTAAAAAGAAAATCTCAAAAGGTATTTTTCCTGTTTGTACTGAAAACACTTTCGTGTTTGATGAAAGCTCTTTTTTTACAGTGAGCCTCTAGGGAATAAAACCAAACCCAAGCCCTAGCAATTCATATTGTTGTAAAAATGTTTCCAGAGAAAAATACAATTGCTTCTGACTAGCTTTAGTTATCATGTTTTTTTTATTAAAATCTCCATCTCTTTGCATTCCTTCTGCTTGAATGACAGTCTCTGCTTGTCTTTCTTATACTCGCTTGCCACCATTTCACAATCTCTCTTTGTAGTCCACACTTCCTATTTTTAATTGGCATTTTCTTCTTTCCAATTCCTTCACCTTTTCTGTAGCAGACCTCTTAGGTAGTAGATGATCCTAATAATATCTGAGTTGGAGCTGAACTTTAGACCCACGGTACATCTGAGTTGTTTTGAAGTAGCTAAAAAGTATTAGAAAGAAAAAAGTAGACGTGAGACATTGTTGAGTATTTTTATCTGATTTGTATAAGTGGAAAGGGGATGCAACACCACCAGCTAAAATAGAGTTCACATTCTCTTCTCTAATAAGGACTAGAGGTTGTTATATGGGAGAAATCATCTATTTTTAATACATTTATATATGTTTATATGTTTATAATGAGTACTTTGCATTCCACTTCTATTTTCCTGCCCAAAAATGTGTCGGTGAAACAACCTGAAAGATCACTGAATGGGAGAGTAAAGGATGTGGTAATCGATCTCTGGAGGTCTCTAGACCCACCTCCTGGTCAGGGCAGGGCTAGGCAGAGCAGGTTGCTCAGCACCTTATCCAGGCAAGCTGTGAGTATGTCCATGGACAGAGATCACACCGCGTCTTTTTGGGCACCTGCAGCAGCGTGCAGGGACGCAGTGGAACCCAGATTGGTTTGCACACGGGGTCTGGACAGGAGGACTGAATCACAGAATGGTTTGGGTGGGAAAGATCCTTAAAGATCATCTAATTCTGACCCCACTGCCATGGGCAGGGACACCTTCCACTAGACTAGGGTTGTCAAAACCCCATCCACCCTTGCCATGAACGCTTCCAGGGATGGGAAATTGGGCATGAAGCTGCACTGGGCTAAGCCTTGGCCTTTCCTTTTGTTGTGACACGCTCATGCCTTCTCCATCCCTCAGCCTGAAGCCTATCAGAGAAGCAGTTCTGATTTCAGCCTCTCTCTACTTTGTAAGTGTCATTCACGTTTAAATAAAACACATGCAGCTCACATGATCCCATGCAACAGTCTTCAAAAAGAAAGGAGAAGAAATATTCTCATTGATCCTGTTGGGTGGACTATAATGTGCTATGAGACCTCACACCTTGTCTTTGTACTAGAAGATGGTGTAAGGTAAGGGAGAAAGGGTGAGGAAAAGCAGCTTTGGGGCTTTTGTTACTTTCTGTAGGCCAAGCAGAAAGGCAGCACTCAGGAAGGGTGGATGCTTGGGATGCTGCTGGCATCAGACAACCATGGGCTTCTGACTGTGTGAGTTCAAGTCCTTGCACTGTTTCCTGCTCAGGTGGTCACAGGAAAATGAAGTCAGGCTCTCATCTCATGCATTGAGGCAGAGCTCTGTAGCTCCACAGGCTCTCAGGGGGTGGATGTGCTGCTGCCCAAAAAGCAGCACATTTTCTGCATGGGGCAGAAGACGGTGAGGCAAGGTCTCACCCTGCAGGTGGCCCCATATCTTGTGGACACCTGCAGCAACCTCCATGAAGCCATGAACCCCCCCTCCGTTCAGGGGGGCTGAAACAGATTTACCGTATGGACATCTGTGACTTTACATCCAATGGAAACAACCTCAGCACACTGTGGAAAAAACCGGCCTTGTCAAAGTTCAGTAGCAGAAGAGAGATTTATTGGTCTGGCCACCTTCTTCTCTTCCAATATAATTTATATCTACTCTTTAAATCAGGAGTAATAACCAAATTATATATGTTGAAAATGGTGAAGTCTGGGAGTGCATAAAACATGTGAAATGAAACCTGAAATGGAGTGAAATTTGACTAGTTTCAGCTGTCGATACAAGCTTAAAACTCAGGTAGGGCTCATTAGGAAGTTCATCTGACCTTTTTGACTGAACCCAAGGCTGATTTTATGTCTGATCCATAGAGAACATATTTTTTCTTTTTTTTCCTCTTTTTTTTGCCTACATGAAATCTCACTGATTATGACTGGAAGCTCCTAAGTTTGTTCAAATCCAAAGTTCAAAGCAAGTTCAAAGTACAGGAAGCATGTAGCCATGAAAATGGAAATAGTTGAGTTTTAAATCCATGAGATCAGAGCAGCTGGAATTTGTACTTTGCTGAAGCTGCCTGAGCCAGAATGCTCTGAAAAGATGAGAGTTAAATCCTGATGAATAGAGAAGAATGAAGGAGGTCCTGGTTTTGCCCTTTATCTTTGGCGAAGGTATCTGTCTTTCCTAAATGGTTTTCCAAGATGAAACTTATGCACTAAAGATTTGGATAGAGCCTGCCATGTAATACACTGGAAATGGTAAACCAGTACATACTAGAAGAGAAATAACATCTTGCCTTTTTGGCTTTTAAGTAGAAGTATGGTATGGCTAGGAGAGGTCTAGCTCCATGGAATTAGGTGATTCAGGAGTTGTTACCTCAGTAGAAGTCTAAGCAACAGTTTACAATCTGCTGTATGAAGGAGGCTCACACTAAGGAGTGGTGAAGAAATCAAGCCTTAGCCTTGCTAAGTTATGAAGATAAGACCACGAAAAGTGCAGCAGTTTTGCTACAGGAAGTGAGTAAAACAGGCATGTGTTTGGGTGCAAGATTGCTTCTGTTTGGGGGAATTAAAAGAACAAGCAATTGGAGAAAGACAAGTCCTATGACTCCTTTGCCTCCTTTCCTGATAACATTTCGTGTTTATACATGCTCTAAGAGTGAGAAAGAAATGGAGAAATGGACCTGGGGAAGATGACAGTTCTGAAGGATGGAAAGATCCATCTGTATCATCTTGCCTGATGTCAATCCCAACATCAGGCATGGAGCCACATCTAGCAACCGCCTTGTGTCATCCAGAGACACATAGCTGAACAAAAGGGCAGGATTTTGAAAGTCCTCATCATGTAGTTTATCACAGGCTTGGAGCTGACGACCTGTAGCCATGGCTTTGTCATCATGGATATGGAACAGGACTGTACAAGCTCATGTGACAGACTGCATTAGATTGCTGCGACTTCTTGGGACTAGTGCCATCTGAACTTCACCAACAAGGACAAATCAAAACTGCAGAAGGACATCTTACTTACTAAAAATTTTGTACATTTTTGTGGTTAAATCAGGGTGTTTAATCCACAAGTTTTTCAGGCCCTCTTCTGTCCAACTGAATTGCTCTCATCATAATGTAATTCATGCAAGCAATTAGGCAGTGCTGCCTACAGCAATACCTCATCCTCTCGAGGGATTAGAGGCAAAGAGGAACTCACCATGGTTTCCTAGCACAGTTCAGTATATATTTCTGTGTCTCTGCAGGTCTCTCCAGCCCCTTGCAACTCATACAAAAATCAACATTCTCTCATGCTTTGATATAACACACTGGCTTTGTCTTTGGCTGTAGCATGGAAAGCTTCGGGTGCTTCAAGTATTGAACACAAGTGAAAGAAAAGTTGTTTTCAGTACCCCTGGGGCAAAGGTTTTCTGATTGTACACTGGTGTTACCCCCAGTTTGAGCCACATGTATCTCTGCTAAATGGTATGGGTGTCAGCCATCCAGCATTTGTTTTTTCTTCTAGTCCTGCTCGTAATTCATTCAGAGGTGTGCTCTGTCTTCTGCCCCAGGAATGAAGAAGAATAATGTTGGCTCTTCTGCTGCTTGTACCCTGCCTCCATTCCTTTCCTGCTGCTTCTGAACCCCCTGACCCTTTCAAAGGCAGCTCAGCAGCCTGCTCCATCTTCTATTGAATTGAATTGCAAATCTGGAGAGGCTGCACTGGGAGCAAGCCATCCATTTCAATTCTGTGTCCCCATTGTCCCTCCTATGAGACCAGGGCAGACCCTGAGGAAATACAGTCAGCATTTGTTGATTGAGCCCTCTGATGAGATTAACTTCTGGTTTAGCAAAAAAAGCCAGTCATATAGTCCCAGCTGTGTTTGGGCCAGCCAAGACTCCGTCACGAGACAGAACAAAATTTCTGGAGCTCTGCATACGACTCATGGACAGTGACTCATGCTTCCAGCAGCATCACTGGAGAAGCAAACTTGCAAATCTCTGTTGCCTGTTAGGAAAAGTTAAGGCAAGATCAGGCAGCCGATTTTGGACAACCTACCTACCTGCCTACCTCCCTACCTACCCGCCTATCGCATGACAAGAACTCTTCTGACAGGAGCACCCTTCAGCAAATTGCCTTTCTGCTGAGGAACCCTGGAAGATGGATGGCCAATGGGAGGAGCACCATGACCTGCAGCACAGGCTGCAGGGGATTACAGTGCCCTGATCCTACAGTGCCCTGATCCTAAGGAAACCAGCGCAGACCACAGACCCAGGGTCTGTGTCCTTACTTGGAGTGACTAATTTTCCACTGACTGCCAGAGGTGAGGGGTCAGAGGAAGAGGTCAGAGGGGGTCACAGATCAGTGGAGACAATACAAATCAAAAAGAAACCCTTGGCCTTTCAGGTTAGTTTGTATTAGCAGTTGTATCTATCTTTTTTTAGCTCCAGCCTTGCTTACCCTTTGGAGTAAACTGCTTTCCCTTGAGCACCTACAGAACAGCAGTTCAGAAGATAGCAGACACAAGGTTTATGCCTGACATCCCTCTGTGGTGACCCTGTGACAACAGGATTTCACTGTTGTGTCTCCCCAGAGCTGCTCTCTCTCTTGGTGACTCCAGTGACAGTTTTAGCCTTCTTAAGCCATGCAAGACATGCAATAAATTGCAACATGTTATTATGTTGGGTATCTCGGGCAGAACTCTGCTCTGTACTGGGCTGGGTGGCACATCAGCCCTGGTGTAGTCTGCTGGGCACCCTGCATTCATCTTGTGTGAGCCACCAATGCCCCCTTCAGCACACTGGGGTTACAGTGTCACTTGAGAACATTCCCTTTCACCATTGCTGCAGCCCAAGGGTGCTTGTTACTGACTCTCAAGGACTGCTGTGGATAATACAGGAAGAAGGGACTTCTCACTCTGTGTCTCAGCTTTGGCGTGTATATGTGTGTTTATATTTCTCTTTCTTTCAGTGATGGTAACAAATGAACTCACAATCCCCTTCCAAAATTAAGAGTTACATGGTTACTTCTGTGCCATGCCTGCAGCCCTCATAGTGGCTGTCTTGAAAGCAGTAGTTTAATTTTTCAACACATTTGGAGTCTTTAAAATTAGGTTTGTGTCCAAAACTGAGAAGCAAAAGGAGCCTTCTGGCTATTTCTTGACAGAGTGTTTTTGTCTCCAGCTGACTGCCAGCTCAGTGACACTAGCATGTCCTGATGACATGGGAATGTCAGGGAATGCAGAGTGTGACCCTGAGCCCACTCCTCCGTGTGGGTGGCTGCTCCTTGTCATGGCACTCAGGACATGCTGTGGCTGGAAGCTGCAGGAAGGCAATGTGCTTCCTTGCTTTCCTTTTCCGGTTAGTGGCTCTTTCGGAGGAGATGGTAGCTCTTTCTCCCCTTCCCTCCTTTCAAGTGTGTTTGATTTGGGGTTTTCATAGGTGCTCTTTGGGCTTTTCAAGTCCCTTGGGCAAAGATCTCTGGCCCTGGGAACAAAATTGTCACAGGGCTGCAGATTCAGGGACTTTGATAGTAACCAGAAGTTGCAGGGTTTGGCTTAGTAGGGGAACGTGTTCTAACTGTGGAGAAGATAATTGGTTGTAAAAAACATATGGCACATCTCTGTGTGAGCAAGGCAGTTGTTATGTTGACAAACTCAGCCTTGCTGACAGAATTGCTATGGAGCATTTTACTGAACAGTGAATTCTTTATCCTCTTGTACATTTCCCTGTAGCTACCATTAGAAGTTATCATCTTCAATACCCCTCTTGTGTCACACCTGGTGAGAAATAGTAGGGTCAATATCCCACAAGATATTAATGTCTCAGCAAGCCCACTCCTCTTTTTTTTTGTCTGGACAACAGCCAATAAATCTCAGAAGGCTTCCCTTGAAATACAGGAGAGAGGAATCTGTTTATAGTCTGTATGTTGCTACTTAGAATATTCCTAAGAGTCATAAAATAGTTTAGGTTGGAAGAGACCTTTAAAGGTCATCTAGTCTAACCCTCTTGCAATGGGACCTCTTCAACCAGATCAGGTTGCTCACTCCTGTCCAACTGGACCTTAAATGTTTCCAGAAATGGGGCATCTGCCACACCTCTGGGCAACCTGTTCAAGTGTTTCACCACTAATACCTGCTTTTTTTTGTTAGAATAATCGTTTCTACTTGAGCTGGAAAAAACCCAGATTGTCCCAGGAAAAGGTGGCCTTATGCCCAGGAATGTGATGGTTTCCATGGCGATAGATTAAGATGGGCTGTCTAAGGCCAAATCAGATCTCAGCAAGCTCCGAAAAAAGCTGGGGTGTTGGTGCCCATTACAGTCTGTAAGCACAGCACCATTGGTTCTGAGTCCCTTTGATTAGCTGTGAAACAGAAATGGACTCTGTGGCTTCCTAGGGATTTACATTCAAAAGGTGCTGCAGCACTGCCTGACTTGGTCAATATTGCTGGGAAAAAAGTAAACCAGTGGTGAATTTACTACTCAGGGTTGTGCTTTCACAAGGAAAGCAGGGTAGAACTAGTCCTTGAATCATGAGAGCTCCTCTCTGTCCTCTCTTTATAGTCTGGTCATGACCCTCAGCATGGGAAAGTGGGAAAATGAGTTTTGGAATTATTTGGTCCCATATGCTTTCATACAGGGAATGAAAATTTAATCCTCATACTGCATGTAGTCTTCTGCATGAGACTTAACAGAAACTTGAGCTAGAGGCATCGGGTTGGGCATGTCAGTCCGTTTGCTTTAGACTTCTCTGCTTTGGACATCTGCAAATGGAAGCGGCTCCAATAATGGGCAGCCTCCAGCAAATCATCTGTGTGGTTTTTTGAGAAGCCTAACAGTAGGAATTACTTACTTGGAGATATTTTAGCATGCTTGATGTAATCTATCTTCTTTTCTAACTGTAAGTTGTTGAGATGAGTGATTCTCTGCATAGGAAGAGAACTATTTTTTGAGAAGAAATCTGGTTCTAGCTTGACTACTTATTCAGTATCTAAGTGGATATTTCTTCTCTTATTTGCACAGCTTCAGCCAGAAAAAGGTAACAAATCTGCTGCAATCTGTGGTGTAAGTCTTTCTTACTCATGACTTTAATGAAAGTATGAGTTTAGAATCCCTTCCTAGACAGGCTGCTTCAGTTGTTGCCCAGAAAGTAACTCCAAACTATGTATTAGCAGCTTGGACTATTTTTGAACAACAACAACAACAACAACAACAACAACAACAACAACAACAACAACATCTCTTTTATATTAATAATTTATGGGCCTAAAAATTTCCCTGTCATTCTTCCCCTCAGAATTGGATTCTTTTTATTAGCTCCCTGTTGAGCAGACTATGTTTTGATTTGGGGAGAAATGATAGTTACTGCTCGATGACAGTTGAGACAGACATTATTGGGAACATCCCTGCATGTCTTACCAGCAGTTGGCTATATTTGGCTGAGCTGATGCTGGATGTCATTTTCACTCCAGTCTAAGACAGCCCATGTGGTTGTGTGCTGGTGTCTTGCTGTGTGGTAGGACATAACCTAAAAACTGACACCTTGGCAGTGGTAAGATGCCTTGTCCATTTTTATGTTTTTAGCATGGCCAGTTGAAAGCAGTGAGCAAGCAGTGAGCAATCTTTTCTAAACCCATCTTCCAAAGTCCCAACCATTAGCAGATAAGGAAATTTAAAAGCACAGATAAAGTCGCATTGTTACCAGCAGTGAAACTATCAGAATCCTTTCTGCATGCATTTCTGCTCTTTACCCAAACAATTGATTCTAAGAAGATATAAATGTATTTAAACACTCCATGAAAGAACTGCTTCTACCTAACCCTGTCAATTCTGATGATTCTTTATTGGTGAAATAACAACTAATTGTTCCTTAAGTACCCCAGG
Source organism: Dicrurus megarhynchus (assembly GCA_013399195.1). Lineage (NCBI taxonomy): Eukaryota > Metazoa > Chordata > Aves > Passeriformes > Dicruridae > Dicrurus > Dicrurus megarhynchus. The sequence goes on along the minus strand of VXAD01003953.1, from coordinate 437,213 downwards.
CTTGTAAAGTTTGTTGATAGTCATGTTGTTTTATCTTTAATTACTTCATTTACAAGCTATTATTCAGGCTTTTGGTTAACACTGTGCTTTTTTCATAGACTTGTTGATGGTCCCAGTTTAGCAGACCCAGTATCTGTCTGCAAACTCACTCCTCAGTGGAACTGCGTGTAAGTCTCGAGCTCGACATACTCTCAAGAATCTTTCCATGCCTCTTGCTATCAGCGTATCTCTGCACCTGTCTTTTCCATTTGCTTTTCTTTTTGTGAGGAAGCAGGAGGCTGTCTCACTTCCCTGAAGAGCCAAGCACCCCTGTCAGCCACCATTACTCATGGTGACTGTGGCACACAGCTACGACGGCGATGGAATCTCTCGGATTGACACTGCTGGGTCTCATGGGATGGGCAGTCCTCCTGAAGACTCCAGGAGGTAACATGAAATAGGAGCACAAGACATTTCATACTGTTATTCCCATAAACCCCATCAAACCCAAAAATGATGGTACTTTGAACTCAAATTTATTATTTTATTGTCAACCAGACCATTTTGGCACAAAATAGTTTGGTTTGCAATAATCAGTAGGGAAAACTCCAATTTTTTCAGTGAAACTTTTGATTATATTGTTTTTCTATTTTTCTCTTTTCATTGATATTTTCTATTCAAACACCTGACAGTAAATATCTGATGTTGTTAAGTTGAATCTCCAAGCGGTTATTTCTACCTTCCCATACAATTTCTTGTGTATTGAATCAAAACTTTTGGGCAACTTCAGTGCTAATGTTTTTATTTGTTTCCTTGCCCCCCTGTCTCTCACAGCTGAAAGAAAAATACAGGCTAACAATGTCCAAAGCAGCCAAGTCCCCTCAGCCTAAGTTTTATCAAGGCCAGCATGATTAGTGCCAGCTTTAAACACAGCTAATACAGGCAGTTGCCCAGGGCAGCAGACTGCTGGTGGCAGCAAAACAGTCACTGCTCCTCTGCCTCCTTTTCTGCGTCAGAGCCACCAGAGATGGAGCTGCTGCCAGGCATGAGGGCCAAGGTGTGTGAAGCAGTGGCTGTGCCTGGCTGTGCAGTCTCCCTGGGAGCAGTAGCTGCTGCCCTTTCTCCTCCTACTCCCCTGGCACCACCCTGAGGGTGGAGCTCCCCCAGCTCCAGTTCTGCCCTCTGCTTGCCATTGCCAGGCAGAAAAAGCCCATCCATGCTGCTTCTCCATAAGGTGGCAAAGTTGAACTTCATTTACACCAACAAAGGGCTTTGAACTGGCTGTGCAAGAGGTTCTGCCTTATATTTCTAAATGAGGATTAGGTTCTTCAGTCTCTCATATTCTTTGGAAAACATTACTACACAGAATATGCCTACCACTGGTTTTTTGTATCTACACATAAGTCATTTGAATGGTTGTCAGGCTTGGTACCTTCAGAAAATATTTACTTGCCTCTGCACTTTTTTCCACTTGGATCCACATGTACATTTGTGTGTTGTGTGTGTGGCTGATGGGAGGAATATATCCTGTACACATGTATTTGTGCATAAGCACGATTTTGACCAAGTCTGTGCTTATTTCATCATGTCTGATGATGGTTTACAAAAAAGGCTTAAAACATAGATGCTGGGTATAGATTCTGAAGTTTGTGGATAAACACCTCTATGCAGGCAAAGGAGAAGAGGAGGCTCAGGAGTGACATTGTCACTCTCTGCAACTACCTGAAAGGAGGTTGGGACCAGGTGGGGGTTTCCCTCTTCTACCAAGCCACTAGTGACAGGATGAGAGGACATAGTCAGGGGAGGTTCAGGTTGGACATTAGGAGGAATTTCTTCACAGAAGGGGTGATTAGACATTGGAATTGACTGCCCAGGCAAGTGGTGGAGTCACCATCCCTGGAGGTGTTTAAGGAAACACTGGACATGGCACTCAGTGCCATGGTCCAGTTGACATGGTGGTGTTCGGTCATAGGCTGGACTTGAGGATCTCAGAGGTGTTTTCCAACCAAATTGACTGTGTGATTCTATAGCTGAGTTTTGCTTAGTTCAAAGAACTGAGGTGCAACTCTGGGTCCTGAAGCCTGTGTTGCCTGTTCCCACCTAACAGAGGAGCACTTCCAGTTCTGGACAGGGGCTGTAAGGCATCACACACCAGGTGAAGAGGTGACCACTATGCTTAAACACTGCAGTGCCTCTGCTGCACTGCCTGGGCTGGTTCTAATAAAGGTGATGCTGGTATATAATGCAGCTACAAAGTCTTTTCCAGATAAAGAGTATCCCTATTCTAAGAGACACTTGAGATGGACATTTCTAGCCAGAATAATATTACTGTCACGGTGGGCAGTGGCTGCAGAAGGGGTGTGTGCAGTCACACAGCATGGGCTCTGTTTGGTGGCCATGAACAACATGTGATGTTGCAGCTCAGTGGCAGTGTTTCAGTGCTGCACAAAAGATGCTCTCACACTTCTGTGCTGTGCTAGTGAGGGGCCATGACTGTGGATGTGGTGTGCAGAATGTGCATTGGCAGAAACATGGGCCAGCTTTTTTAGTTTTTGTTGTTTCGTGGGGCGGACCATACATTGTGTGTGTGCGCTGGCATGGCCCCTGCAAGGCACTAATCTGGGCAGTAAGAGGGTCACATGTTTGGTGTTGTTTGGGTGGCAGACACTGTTCTGAGTGTTGGACCTCCCCAAAGGACAACAGAAAGTCAAATGGAAATGCTGTTGCTGTGGACACAGCACAAGGCAGAGCTGTATCTTTGATTTAGTCCTTCATGTTTTCCCCCATGGCTTTTTCCTTCCGTTGTTTTCAGGGCGGGGAGATCTTCACTTCATCTGTCGAGTGACCTTCCCATCCCCTGCCTGCAGCACCGGGAAGAGATTAGCACAGATGAGGAAACACAGAAGAAACCTGCTGGAGCCAGTATGGGAAAGTGTGTGACAGGAGGAGTGAGCAGCAAGGTGTCTGAGCGTGGCTGCGTTGTCTCTAAGGGACACAGACACAGGATGGTTTCAGGTCCTGGCACCACTGTTCCAGTGGGGAATTGCAACCACTTTAATTAGGAGCTAGCTTTAGCATTTCCCCAGAGCAGCAGGAGAGGGGGAGACGAGAAGTCCCTGGAGAGGAGGGGGAAGCTGGAAAAAAGAAGCACTGAACACAAACTGGAATAGATTTTCTAAAGGAGGTACCACACACCTGGAGATCTTCTAGGAGGGCATCAAGAAAAAAAATACGAGTGGTTGCAATTAATGCAAAGAAAAGCTGGTGGGGAAAGATTTTCTGGTTCCAAATATCAAGAGTTCCAAGTCTGTGGGTCTTCGTGTGCCTACAGCATGGTTGCCTTTAGGCCATGAGGTCTGCTGTGGGCTATGAGCAAATTCCCTCACTCGGTATCCTCATTTGCAGTGCAGTGCTTGAGAAATTGCTCGAGGGCCACCCTGATCTAGTATCAGTTTGAGGTGAAAAGTAGAGCTGGGGGGTGGGGAAGCTGGCATGTTATCAGCACATGCAATGAGAGACTGGCTGTGAGGACCAGGAACACAGTTTCTGTGTACAGAGCAGGTTCTAGGCTTGCAGAATATCACAGCAGGTGTGGGTGTGGAGGAATTGGATCATGCTGGGTAAGCAGACAAAGAGGGACCTCAGCAGAATGGGCAGGATATGAGTAGCCTTCTCTCTGCAGCCAAATCTGGTCTTCCTATGGCTGGACATAACTTGCATGGAAATGGCTATTCCCTGGGCCCTAGCTAATATAGGAAGGGTTAATGCATTGCATAGTGGCAATAAATTTTGCGTCTATGACAGAGGAGTGGGCCGGAAATGTGTGCTGAGGAGAAGCTGCTGTCAGCATTGTGCCTTTTATTAGTCTGTACTTTTCTTCCTTCCCTCTAATGAAATTCCCATTGACATTTATGTTCTTGTCACCCGGTGAGAAAGCCATTGTCACCTCCACTGATGCTTCTCCCATCACAGCGGGTCCCGTTCTAGCACTTCAAAGTCATTTTCATCTTCTTTTTCAATGGACAAACCTTTCCTGGATGGATTTACCTGCCCATTGAACTGGCAAAGATTACCTCAACACAGCTTTGCTGTCAAGTGCACCTGCACTCTTTCAAGGACACTTGAGGAGCTTGTGTCATGGGCAGTCTGCACCCTGCAGCTGGCTGAAAAGGATCCAAACACACCCTGCTCTCTAGTGACTTCCTCTTAGTTTCTCTCACTCCCATCTTTGCCTTGCTTTTTCTTCCAGACAGCTCTTGATCCCAGTGGCTCTTTTATGGGGACGGCAGATCTTAAAGACAAGCTTTGTTCTCTGACCAGGCAGATAAGAAAGACCATCTCAGTGTCTCAACAAGGAAAAGACAACAGTGGGAGCTCATCCCTTATTAGCCATCAGAAACTCTACACTAGAGAGCGCCCTTAAAGGTATCCAATATGTGAAAAAAACTTCTTAGTTTCCATGAGTTACAGGATTAAGATGGCTAGGAAACTGTGCTTCAGTAGTAGTAGAGTTTAGGGAGCCACTTGCTTTATTGCAAAGCAATAGTTATTTTACTCTGAAGGTACACAGCTTCATTGACAAACAGCTACACATTCCTTTGTAATGTGTCTTGGTCAGGCATGCACTCACAGGGGTTTTTAACATAAAATCTACCCATACTACCTGTCAGTGAAGAGGTAAATAATTAGTCTTTGCTCAGTTGTCTTTGGTGTCTTTCATGCTCTTTTTGTTTATTTGTTTGTTTTTGTTTGTTTGTTTTGTTGGGGTTTGATTTTTTTTTTTTTTTTTGGTGAAGGAGGATCTTGGCTTTTTCTTCAAGGTTTTCTTCAGCATTGTAAAATCCCTTAGCAGAACTGGCCACCTACTTCCACAGCTGGTAGGGTGAGTCACAGAAGTCTTTCATGGTCTCTCAAAGGAACTCCTAGGTTGCTGGCAGGAGTCTATGAGCAAAGAAGGCTTGATGCCAGTACAATCCCCTCCTGCATGCGCAGCTTGAACTATCAAATTTTTCACAGTCACGGGGGAAGATGTTTGATTCTTAGGTCCAAGTGTGCTTCCCAGGCAGCTGTCTCCTACCTCCTCAGAGGAGACACAGTGGGCTGGAAGGAGGGCTGGTTCTGGTCTTCAGACTGCCAGCTGGACCTCCCTGGTACGGTGTTGGCATCTGGGCAAAGTACAACTCCTGTATGTTCTCTTCTGGTGGTTTAATTCTGAGTATGGAAACAAAGAAGAACAACTCCTAAGTCTGGAGGTATACAAGTCTCACTACATCACATGGGATCTGAAATTAAAAAATCTTTACTCCGTCACATCCCAGAATCACAGGCTGGTTGGGTTGGAAGGGGCCACAGTGGGTCATCTGGTCCAACCTCCCTGCTCAAGCAGGGCCATCCCAGAGCCCATGGCACAGGATGGTGTCCAGACAGGTCTGGAATATCTCCAGTGAGGGAGACACCACAACCTCCCTGGACAACCTGTTCCAGTGCTTGGTCACCTCCAAAGCAGTTCTTCCCCATGTTCAGGTGGAACTTCCTGTGCATCAGTTTGTGCCCATTGCCTCTTATCCTATTGCTTGGCACTGCTGAGCAGAGCCTGAATCCATCCTCCTGACACCCTCCCTCCAGGCACTGACAGACACTGGCGAGGTCCCCTCTCAGTCATCTCTTCGTGAGGCTGAACAGGCCCAGCTCCCTCAGCCTTTCCTAGGAGAGATGCTCCAGTCCCTTAATCATCTTTGTCATTCTCTGCTGGACCCGCTCCAGGAGCTCCATGTCCCTCTTGTACTGAGGAGCCCAGAACTGGACACAGCACTGTGGACACATCTGTATGCAGATGTGGCCTCACCAGGACTGAGTAGAGCGGCAGGATTCCCTCCCTTGACCTGCTGGCAATGCTCTTCCTATTGCACCCCAGGACACCATTGGCCTTCTTGTCCCCCAGGGCACTGCTGGCTCAGCATAAGTTGTTGTCCACCAGGTCCCCCAGGTCCTTCTCCACAGAGCTCTTTCCAGCAGGACAGCCCCTAGCCTGTGCTGGTGCAGGGGGTTATTCTCCTACATTTGCCTTTGCTGAATTTCAGATGGTTCCCATCTCTCCACGATGCTGAGGTCCCTCTGAAGGGCTGCACAGCACTCCGGGCTATCAGCCACTCCTCCCAGCTTTATGTCATCAGTGCACTTGCTGAGGAGGCCTCTGTCCCTTCACCCAAGTCATTGATGGAGAATTTAAACACAACTCTTATGTTAAACAATATCACTCCCTGCATCACAAGTGAGAAGTTTCCCGTGAATTAAAAGGCATGATGTGCATGAGAGTTGCTTCATCTTGTTTCAGTTAATAACATGAATATACTACACTTTTGAAAACATAGCTTTTTATTGATTTAATCTTCCAGCAGATGATTTTTTATGTTGTGGCTAAAACTGTTTTCTGGAAAGGACTGTTCCTCATCACTGTCCTGAATCTGGCTTGAAGAGTAACATATTCACTCACATGTTCCTTAGGCCAGTAAAAAGGAGGATAATTTAATCATTTTCTTTCCAGTAACTCAGGCATTTTCCCCTCTCTGAACCGTTGTCTTATAACAGTTGAACCATAGGTCATCATTATTTTTCTTTCAGCGTTTTCTAGGTATAACTCTGGCTCTATCCCCTTTGAAAACACCTCCTTTTCTTCCTCTTTCTCTCTTTTATTATTTCATAACTAACTGTCTGGTCTAGACATAAAATCCTAGGAGACACATATTGTTTATTTACTCTACAGAATTTTTTCTCTCAGCTCTTTTGACAAATCCTATCCAAGTAAATAAAAATTAATCTGTAAAATGGTTGTTTAAAAATAATGCAGTCAGAGTTTTCTCTAGGGTCAATAGCAGCAGAAACTTGTGAGATATTACAATTACAAAAGGTTACTGAAAGACCATCCTTGAATGTTTGTTCCAGGGCTCTCTGAAGGACTTCAACAAAACTTGCTGTTAGTCCATCTGACCCTAGGTGACAAGCCGGCAGTGCACTGCTGAATTTATTTGAAGAATAGTTGGAAATTTCTCAAAACTGGGACAACAATGGAGAGTTGCTGGTACGGGCATTTTAAACCTCATCCTTTTGCAGTTCGAGGCATAATTCCCATCGGCCAAAAGGTAACCCATACTATATAGTCAGGGCATAGGTAAAATACCGTATTCCCTACAACATCACTTCATACAAGGGTCATTTGGTTTTGTGTTTGGTTGGGGTTTTTGTTTTGTTTGATTGTTTTTGTTTGTTTTGTTTTTTAATAAGTCTTCACAGTCAAACAATAAAGGCCATGTTTTACATTTACAGGATTGAGTAATTTCTTCATTCACAAACTTACAGTTTAAGGGACAGAAGGGAATAATGTACTATCATCTAATCTGACACATGCCAGAGACATTTATCCAGCTGTTTCAGTAATGAGTCCAGTAACTTGTGTGTGCTTAAAATAATGTATCATCCAGTAAGGCATCTGATCTTGATTTGAGGATTTAAAAATGTGCCAAAGCCAGCCTATTTTTGTACTCCATTCTTCAATTTGTTAAAAAAAACCAAAAAAAAAACCAAACAGGTCTAATTTCTTGTCTGAATTTGTCTGTGTCTAGCTTAATGTTAGGATTTGTTGTCTCGTTTTTCTCTGCCATACTAAAGACCCCATAAGCACTGGCCAATTCTCTTGAGGTGTTTAAAAATAAGTTAGTCACCTCTTGGTCCCCTCCTTGATAAGGTGAAGAGACTAAGATATTGATACATTAGTCTCTTCACCTTTGAGATGTGTGAGCTGCCCTCTGTCATGTTCTCCTCTGAGTCCAGTTTTCACCCCATGGCTGCTACAGAAACAACTGAGCAACACAGTCCCTGTGTTTTGCTGATGCCATCTCTGGTGCCTGTGCTTTCCCCAGCTGGGACTGAGCCTCCTGTCTTACCCATAAGATGTGCTCTCTGGAGCTGTTTAATTTTGGCTCATGTTCACAGATTTTTTGGGGGAATTCCGTCATATAACTGAGCCCAGCAATCTCTGTATGTTCCCTATTTCCTTATGTGAACAGTCTGCAACTTCTTCTTAGAGGAGGATTCTACATAGCAGCAAGTTCTGGAAAGCTCTTTCATCCAGCTATAAATTTGAAGTGATTTTTTTTTTCTTGTTTTGAAACCCCAAACTTTGGAAACAGCTGTCGTCTCCATCTGAAAGAACACAGCATAAATAAACCATCTATGAAACTGCGTAAGTGCGGAAAGTTGAATAATGTTTCCAGACTTAGGGAAACAGACATTTGGACTGGGCTCAGTATGAAGTTCTTTGAGGGATGAGAAGCTTGTTTATTTTGTTCAGACCAAATCAGTCCAAAAATACTGCCATCAGCTTATCCAGTGTAAGAGGACATTCCCACAGTAGCCTTCCTCTCTATTGCAACTGAAGGCTACTTGAGGCTGATCTTGGATTCCATTCTATTTGGAGGACTTTCACATGTTTTAACCTATCCAGATCTCTGAAACCCTCTTCTTTTTGCAAGCCCTATTCTGCAATCTCCTTCTTCTGTGAGTCGCCTCACAGGAATTTGTGAACAAGTTTTGTCTTTGGTTTTACCAATAATGATGCTCTTTGTGATCCCCTGTGGAGCTGTGAAGCTCAGGGTAGGTATTTGCTAGAGAAATACAGGAGCAAAGGATATTGGGAAGAGGGCCAAAGCAACTCAGATGTGATGCATTTGTTATTATGGGGCTGTAGGAAAAGCCCTCTTTCCTTTACCCATCCCAATTTTCTTTTTCATTAGCCTCCTGACGCTAACCTCTGAATAACTTCTAAAGTAAACCACCCATAAATATTGCACGAGTCTCCAATACTAAAAGCTGATAAAGTTTATAGCACTTATAAAATAAATAGAAGGAAATGCTTTTCAGTTTCCTATTTATAGGTCTCAAGAGAGATCTCAGGTATGATTTATCACTTCAATTTTAACTGTATTAGTCTCCCCCTATCACATACACACAACTCTTTTCCTTGGTCATTCTTTTTTTCTCACACACAGCTGCTTCCTTTTTCCCTGTAGATGTGCTCACACCCACACAGCCATTTGCCCTCCACATCCTTTGCTAACAGGCAGGAGACTGTGCTCTTTTACAGAGTGTTGAGTGCCATCAGTTTTCACCAGAGTCAGCAGGCATTGAGGGTTCTCAGCATTTAGTGAAGCGCTCTCAACCACACGTAATTCAAAGGAAAAAACTACTTTTTTCAAGTGAACGTGGCACGCGGCCAAAGAAGGATTAAAAAAGAGGGAGGCAACATTTTGGACGTGGGTGGATCATTAAAGCACAGAGAGTATAGTTAACATAGGGTATGTTTCTTTTTAGGGTATTCCTATATGCTTTCCAAGTGTTAATGTTCCTAAGCATGCAGTATTCATCCTCAATTGCCAGTACATTGCACTTGAGCAGATAAATGGACTGTGGCTAATAATACCCTTTTTCTTGGAGGAAATGAACATCACTCCTTCTGTTTTATAAAAGTGGAGGCACACTTCTGGCCATGTATCGCGTGTCTGAATTAGCATTTTATTTCCGTGCAAAGGTGCACTTCTGAAGTAAATATCCCTGTCCCCATATAGTTTATTTTCCCATTTAAATGGAAACTCTTGTTCCAGAAATATATCTGCTAACAGGCATTCAACCCATGGGGCTAGACTACAGTTAAACCAACTTAAACTCTCCAAAACATGTAAATGTGGACATCAGATTGTCAGTGCCAGCTGTTTTCCTTTAGAGTTCCATTCCTATTACACTGCAGCGTTAGCTAATGTGTCAAGCCACATCACTACCACAGCATTTGACACCACTGAATCCTAACTGCATTTTCCTGTCCTGGTTCAACATTAAAAGCCAACCAAACAGAAATGCCTTTCATGACTGGGATTGAAATAAATACATTTGTGTTTGAAATGCCCACAGACTTCACTTCCAGGGTTTTCCTTCCCAAAACCTTCAGTTGATACTGGAACGCAAAGAACAGTGAAAAAGAGACCACAAAAACCAGAAGTCCTCAAAACTGAAGTCTAATTTGCTCCATGCAAATAAAGGAATTAAAACTGCTGCTTCTGATACTGCTTATGTTAAGCTGCCCATCTCCTTAGCATAGGAGGGAAACTGAAGTTTAGATGACATGAACCTGTTTGCTAGAAGGACCCATGTTGAATGGATAGGTGAGGGGGTACAGATAATGGAGGAAAGGTTCAACACAGGAGAAAAAGGAAATGACAGCTGAAAATACCTGCATGCAGTGAAAGGGGAAATCTTTAAAAGCAAATGCTTCTCTTACTAAAAAGAAAAAAAAAACCAAACTGATGTGGGGCTAAGAGTACTCTGTAGACATACAGAATTCCTCTTCCTGGATGTCAAGAAGTGGCATTTCTGTTTGAAGTTTGCAAAGCCCTTCTTACAATTTCTTCATATATCCTCTGATATTGGTCTCTGCACATGAAAGGCCACTGAGAAAACATTACTTTCAGTGAATTATGCTCAGTTGTTTGGCTGAGGCTCTGCCTCACTGATCCTCCCTGTTACAAAATATTGCCTTGTCAGCACTGCCATTCTCAAGGGCCTGTCCCCTTCCTCTCCAGTTCCCATCCCTTTCCTCTCCAGTTCCCATTGCTCTGGCTAAGGCTTTGCTGTTCTTGATGCATGATCTCTCACCTCTACCACATCTGATCAAACCATTACACTTTTATTATTCAGCCCGTTAGTTAGCACAAATAAACCTTCCACCATTTACTGCTTTATACTCCACTGACCATGCTGTCGTCTCATATTGACAGCAACCGCAGCTGCACTTTTCTACCTGCTCAGGACAAAGACAACTAGTCAATTAGTATCAACGCTATTCCTTTCCAGTCCAAAGCTTATTCAGTCTCTGTGGTCACGGAGAACCAGTTCTGGACACAAAAAGTAATATTCTGGTTTAGTTCATAATTGATCATATCTGACAAAATTGACCTGCTGGATAATATTGGGATCTATTCATTATCTTCAGGAAATAGTTAAACTGTAAGAAGAGAACTGTAACTTCAAATGACTTATAATTCCACCATTTAACCCCTGTGTTGTCGTCTTGAGACTGTCAAGCACAAGGTTTGTTTCAGCTGAGTTCAGCCACCTAAAACCCAGACATGTAAGTGGGAAGTCAGAGTCCCTCTAAAATCAGTGGGGAGACACAAGTGGCTACATGTGATGTTGCTTCCATCTGTTAGAGACACCTTTTAGGATGAGATGAATGCTGCCTAGGTTAGGAAATCCATTTGTCCATGTGGCCTGTATTGTTAATAAAATCAGAAGACTCCTTTCAGAGGGGCGATTCAAAGACAGATTTTGCTGCTTTGTGATGCAGGAAGAGGCTGGAGAATGCACAGAGAAGGCCAGTCTGTAGTCACAGGTCTGACATGCAGCTATGTCTCCATGCAAATGCTTCTCTTTCTAAAAGGTACCACTGGAAATCAGAAGGGTGGTGTCTTCTGGTTGTTGTCCAGCCCCTGATAAATATGTTATTGAGGATTTTTATAGCAATAAGGGAAGAATTCCTGAGCTTCTTATATAGCAGCTGCACAGCAATTCTTCCTTCTCAACCTTCCTGACCACGGCTCACCCCGTCTTTCCAAGGCCTTTCTGCAGTGCATCTCTCCTGTGGCAGCAAGGAAGTTAATGAACAAGCCACCCAACACAGTCTGCTTGGGATAACAACAGACTCAGGTGCTGAACTGCCTGGCAGATACTGCAAGGCCAAGTGCCAGTGAACACAGGAGCAAAGCAGAAGATGTCCCTGGTCATCACTCAGGGAAATGAACAAGGCCTGGAGATGGTTGGGGCAAGCAGCCTGACCAACAGCCATCAAAAACCTGGTGCTTTTATCAGCCTGCCAAGAAGCAGCTTGGTGAAAGCAATATGTAAAATGTAAATGTCAGTGAGCAACATGAGCTAAGGAGCTCTGTGAACAGCCTCTAAAGACCAAGCCTGATGTGTCAAAGAGCTTTTTTTTGCAGAGATCAGTTCTCTCACATGTCACTGAGTAGGGAGGATGGACTGAGCTTTCCAAGTCCAGAAAATGACACGGTTCCTATCAAACCATTTTATTCTGCACATCCTTAGGGTAAATCATGCCTATCAATGAGCATACCACTGGTCTCAGAGAACTGCAAGCACTACAGAAGAGCCCATTGGTCCTGCAGAGAAGATCGATAAGGATCACAACAAACAGAATTTTTCTTCCTGAAGCCTGAAAAATTGTGAACAAGATACCAAGCACTAATGTAGGGCTTAAATCCTTGCTGGTTCCTCTCCTGGAAGAATGGGTTTTTGCAGGCTCAGTAATCTTCCTTTACCATGCTTGGTCCAAAAGCTGAAAGATATTCTCTTGCTCTGACAAATAGATAGGAACAGCAGGCCACTGAGCCCTGTATTTTCCTTATTGTGCCTCAGCACAGGACTGGCAGAAAAGAAATATATGCATGGAGACTGCTCCACGCTCCATTCAGCCGTGAGCCTCTCCACTGAGATTGCCAATGAGAGCGAATGTAGCGAGCTCCAAAGAGCTGTGGTTTTAGTGGTGTGGGCACCTGTCCACTAGGAAGTGAGCTGAAACCTCCAACGCATTTCACAGGTTCCACCAGAGACCCATCAAACACTAATAACATTCAATCACTGCTAACCAAGGCTGATTTTGGACCAAATGCGTGGAAGTGAAATACTACCTATCCCACCACCCACCCCTGCCATAAGTCAATTACACATTGCAGTATTTGAAACCAATAAAACAGAACTTTTTACTACATGTCATGGCTTTCTTTGGAATGTATTGCAACCACAGTTGAGTTCGGAAACTCCACACATTGCTTATTTTATTTTCTTTAATGACTTTATACATATATATCTTGTTACCAACCTTTTTATCCACATGATGTTGCTATTTTTTTTTTTTAATTGCAAAGAATATTTTGTTTCCTTGTTTCAGTTTGGCAATGAACTATATAATCTTGTTCCTTATTTAGATGCATTTGCTCAGACAGCTTTCGTACTGCCCACAATTAGAACCCACTCTAATTCAAACACCATCACTTACCACATTCCAACCCACTCAATACAGTGCAGTGGCAGAGACGTCGAGGCATCTGTTGAGAGGACCTAATGCCAGAGTCTGAGCCGTGGTTTGGTCCCATGCAGAGACCTGCACCAGCTCTAATGGTGTCCAGTCAGTTCAGTGGGCAGTCAAATGCCACCAGATGTAGATCTCTTACACATGACCTATGGGTCACCAGGAATTTGTAGTGATACAGCCTAATCCAAAGTTAGTTTCGCACAGGGACAGACAACCTGCTGCTGGGTTCAGCTGGCTTTGAAAGAGGCCCTTAGATGACCAAGGCAGATCTTGACTGGAGCTCTGTGTGGCAAATAACTTTATAGCCCTGATGTTTCCCAGAGAGAGAACATCTGTCAGCACAGCATTAACTCCAGGAAGAAGGAAAATTTCAAGACCAAAGAGGAAAACTGTTGTTTTAGTTTCAGCTGCATTCATCAAATGAGGTATATCTACAATTTCAATACCTCAGTGGGAAAGAGCAACAGTCCTTAAAGGTGAAGGAAAGCAAAAATAAGAGTGGCAATTTTTTTATTAAAAGAGGACAGGGATGAAGGGTGAGGTGATAATTAAGTACTAAACAGTATCATGTGAAAACACACTAAATAAAAATATATTCTACCTCTGTCCTAGAGAGGTAGAAACAAAACCCACAAACAAACTCACAAACAAAAATCGAGGGAAGCCATTTAGTGATTATAAGGAAACACAGTCCTTGAGGGACAGGGAATTGTTTCTTTGTGGCAAGATGAGGACCAATTCCCACCCCAGGCTCTTCAGTCCTTCCTTTGCTTGACCCTCTCGCCTCCCTTCCCCCTTCACCTCCCCCTTCGCCAGCCTCGGCCTGCCATCCCTCTGCTGCTGCTCTCCCCTCATCCTTTGCTGTCTTTTTGACTTTTCGCAGTTCCCTAGCAACAGCTGTTTGCAGCTGACAGGAAGAGCTGTGGACATTTTGCAGGCATATCGACGGGCAGGGCTCGGCCTCAGCTCACGGGTGATGGCTGACCCCAGCACCAGGGGACACGCAGCAGCCCCAGGGCAACAATTTCTGCACCAGTCTCTGGTTATGACCTGAAACAGGGGGCATCGCTTAATTCTTAAGCTTCAGTTGTTCTTCTTACTGGTTAGCAAAAGGTTACTCATTCTGCTTCATTGGAAACACTTATTTCCCCTTGCCAAACGCTGGGCTTCACCCAATGGAAAAGCCTGTCAGACATCACCAGTGTGGCAACCCTATGGTAGGGACATATGTATTCAAACATGGCACAGGCATCCTCATTCCTCTCATCAAAAACAGCAGCTCTGATTTTCATGTGCTGGACGCTGCCCTGACCGCCCTGCTGTCCAGCCCACCTCATTGCTGGAGGATGTTACCTCTGGAGCAGCACTGGGAAATGTGTGCTCACAGCTCAGCTCTGAATGTGTTAGCCAGAGCCACCATGGGCTGCGTGTGGGGACAGCCAAGGACCTGGACAAGCGTCCCCTTCCACCCGCTCAGCTTCTCTGACAGCAAGGCTCTGTCACGGGGGAGGATGGGCAGCTGAGGGCAGCAGCATCACTGCAGTAGTTACTGGAGCTCAGCTAAAAGAGTGCTACCCTATCATTATTACTGATGATGTTGTTACTATTAGTATTGTTATTGTTGTTGTAAACCCCTTTTAATTTGCCCCAAAGAAACCAAACCTGTGTTACTTTATATAGCAGCCATTCCCTCACCACTCACAAACATCTCCTGTCAGAAGTGCTGAAAGTATGATGCAAGTTTTTAAACCACTTGATAAGGGCTTTTGAAAACTGGACTCCAAGTCATTACACTGCAATAATTTAGCTACTCTGGAATGGACTAGTACACCAGCTAAATTTGTAAGGTGGGCACATACTTACATCAACCTATAATGCCAAGTGATCAAGGCATCTGAAAGACCACACAGAGCAGTTATTTCAGTGTAAAAAAGAAGACGAAAAGAGATAAGGTTTTCTCCATTACCCAACAAAACAAGTGGCAATGTTTTTTATCAGGCAGCCACTGATGCTTGATTCTGTGATAGTGCCTCAATCATAGGTTTTTTCCTCCTGATTATTTCCAAGCTTCTTAACTATCATGTTGAATAAAGGTGCAGAACTGTCTCGCATGATGGAAATTATATGTCTGGCTGTTGTGAATCTCACCTCATCCTCAGCCTTGTCTTTTTCCAGAGTGCTGTTTTCTTTGTGCCTTGCTCATCCCTGGATGGGCAGAGGTTTGGCAGCCCTGCCAGCTGGTGCACCTTATGCATGAGGCACACCAGTTACCCCACCTCCCACCACCTGGCACAGCGTCCACATCTCTTGTTTTCCCTGTTCAGCATTCCTCACAGTGTCCCTATCTCTTGTTTTCCCTGTTCAGCACTCCTCACAGTGTCCCTCTCTGGCACCCTGCTTGTCTGCCAGCCAGTTGTGTCCGGGGTTGGGGGTCCCACAGCAGGAGAGAGGCTGCAGCTTCCACAGCTGCTACAGGGCATGGGACTTCTAATGCCCACATGTGTTTTGGATAGGAGCAGACCTGTCCCTGCCCATCCCCAAGTGACCTGGCATACTACAGTGACTTAGACTACTCTAAGGTAGGCAGCAGTATTAAGACAAAGCTTCATAAAGGATAACCAGATACCTTTTCTCTCCTAGCTTGCACGCTGCCTTTGCTGCCCTCTACATCAACAGCAATCATCATTTGCACTTGCACTCCATTCTCCTTCCTCTACCATTTCCACCTTTCTAGCTCTGCCCTTGTGCCTCCATTTCTATGACAGCAATCTCTGCTGCCTGGGGGAGCTGTTTTGTAGAGTGGAATAGGATACAGACGGATGATAGATGGGATGCAGGAAGTACGTGTGGGCAGAAGGTTGCTCAGGTAGAGAGAAGGGACTGTGGGGTTTAGGGAAGGTAGCAAATTGGAAATTGAGCCCATATACTCCAGGGAGTAAATAAGGAATAAAGGGCATTGGGAGAGAAGTGGTAAGAGAACTGCAGGAAAGGTGACAGACCCTATCACCTACCTGTCATCTCCTATAAATCTGAAAATCCCACTGCCAACCTCTTGTTCACACACCTCCTGAAATCTACTATCCTTTCCATCAGACTGATGACACCCAAAGTGCCACTGATCTTTCTCACCCTCCCCCACTTTTCAGCCTTTGGAACTGCCTTCTTTGCCTTTTTCCATTGCTGCAGAAAATCACTTTTCTTACCCAAAATGTGCTGGCAGCAGGCAAATTCTCTGAGGCTGGAAAACCTTGAGGTGCCAGGGTTGTGACCTGATGCCTGGGAGTTTACCACCCAGCTTTTTATTTTTTTTTTTTTAAACACCAGCCTCACAGGAGCTGAGCTACACCTGCTCTCACACCTCTGCAAACAGCATCTCCCTCTTTGGTCCTACCACCAGCCACAGCTGAGACCTCTCTATTGGGGTGAAAACAAGCCTATGTCCTACGGCCACACATTTTGCCTTTTAAAATTTTTTCTGGTCCCTGTTCTTCTGTAAATCTCTGTTCTTTTTGTTCTTTGAGCAGTTCTTTTTTTTTTGGCAATATTCATTTTTCGTCTTATCTCCAGTCCTAAGCTTGTCTCTTTGTCAACCCAGCTTAGCAGCAAACTAGTTAAGTGCCCTCATTAGACTTGAAATGCGATAAGTGGTAGAGGACAGGAGTTTGCACTTCTCAGGTAACGTTTTACACTCTGCATTGTCTCAGGTAGAGAACACTGCTTTATTTATACAAGCTCGTATTTTATAGCTTCTCTCCCAAATCGGAGGGAAAACTACTTTTGTTTCCAGAGAAATTCTTATATTCTTAGAACTTGAATATGCCATTTGGGCCACATAAATGTATGTTGGCCAGATGTTTAATATCCTTGTTTCAATGTGTTTTGCTGACACTAAAAGAATAATGAATGTTCCTGCAGGACAGCTTGATGTAGATTAGGATACAACAAATGCATTTTCATTTTTGAGAGTGCAGAAACAGCAGAGACGAAAAAATGAATGAAATGTAAATTCTGTTCTTATTTTTCCTCTGTGAACTTCATATTTTATCCATAGATCTGAGTACAACATGCATTATGAGTTGACCAGCCATATACTGTAAAAACAAGGCAAATATACACCTCAAGCCTAGTCACAATGAATGCCACATAAATCACCCCATATAGTGGGTCTATGGAATCTGCTCCTCCTAGCTATACTCAGTGGGTATCTTCAGCTGCCTTCCAGCAAGGCTGAATTTGGTGAGGTAAGTAACAATCTGGAGGGTTTATGTGTTCCACCTATTGAAAAGATGACACTACAAGGGATCAAATTTTGCTGTAATTTATATAGCTTAAAATTCTCCAGGAGTTACTGGGTGTGTGTTGGTGTACCTGAAAGCAGCATTAAGCCTACGATTTATGGAAGCAGTTTAGTACAGTGATAAGCCTATCAGAGATTAACACACACACACAGAGTTTCTGCATTTTGTAAACTGCCATCAATCCCCTGTACTGCCACCAGAGAAGATAATATCTTCTTGTCTGCAATAAAATAGACTCTTTCTAAATCTGGTACCAGAGATATTTATTCCTTGCACAGCTCAACCATATGAATAAAGAAGTCAGAACGACTAGATCAAGTCCAACACAAATCTGTTGGTATGCAGCGTATTTTATGTCATACGGCATTTTTCAAGTTACATGCTCAAATATGACACGAGACAACATATTGAGAACTTGGAATATAAAATCCTGGTTTTGCTAAAATCCTGGTGGTCTAGTCATGTCACTGCTTCCTACTGAGTTTGCCTCTGGGCAAGCCTCAGTTGTATCAGTGCTGGTATCCTTTTGCAGAGCATGGACTACAGATGAAACTGGGGCGGGTGAACATTGGTGTACTTGAAATGTATTGTGCAGCTAGGGCTGGTCCCTAATGGTGTATTATCCTCTAACTGTTCACCTCCTTCAGTCCTTAATGGCATTGCAAAAGGGAAGAAAACAGTCACAGTAATATAGAGAAATAACCGCCACCAAAAGCTGAGCTGTTGTCCAGTGTCAGAAAGCAGTGCTTTTCACCAGAGGAAAGGGCACTCAGCTATGAAATCAGGAAGCACTTTTAAATAAAATAGAAAAAAAAATAGCGTTCTGAGGTAGGGCTTAAAATGAGCCTGGGACTGGACCAGGTGGCATGGTATGTGAGGCTTGTGTGGCATCATTTGGGAGTTGAGAGATTTTTTTTTAGCAGTTCCCATGGGATCAACTTTTCTGCAACTGGTGTTCCCTCTCTGTTCTGCTCTACCTCTTCTTTGGTTTATCGTCTTTTTTTGGCAACTAATTCTTGTGAGGAACAACTCCTCTTTTTACTAATAAGGTACTGCAGTATACAATAGAATAAAGACCTGATCTCAGCTACAACACAAAGATCATCTGGCAAATTATATAAAAGATAAATGGGTGAAGATGGAAGTCCCATCTCTGGAATGAGACATAGGGATCCAGTATCATTAAAAGCTGATGTCACTAAAAGTCTCTTTAGGAAAAACCTGTTTCCTGAAGTTGGGATTTCCCTGTGTGGAAGTATATAAACCTAGGAGACTCTAGTCTCACCCTGTGTTATGTAAGATTTTATAAAACCATTATATATGGTTTATATATATACATGGGCAACCATTCTGTGTGGCCCAGAGTCCTCTCTCTGACAGGGGCCAACAGTGGTGCCCTGGTAAGAGAGCAGGGCCAGCATAGAGCAAAGCCTGCCCTGTATATTCTTCCAGTGTCCAGCAAGTTTTGGCTTAAGAATTCCCTGTATAATACAGCAGCAGAGCTGCATCAGGTAGCTTCTGATGTCTGCTTCTTCCAGGATTGTATTGGATTAGTTCTGAAACTCACATGAAGTTCCAACACCCCTTAAATCCTGAGAAAAGGTACTCCAGAGCTTAACTGTGCATTACATAAAGGAGCTGTTTGTTCACTCCACTTTGAACCTGCCACCTGCCTGCCTTGAACATGTGCTGTGTGATTCCAACATAGTATTTCTGGCCTCTACTGCAAGCTGAGGCAGAGGAAATCATGTTTGCAGACTCAGCAGTGTTAGGTAGCACACAGCAGCATCAGAAAGCCACATAGGAGATGTTGTTATTTTCACACCACTCCTTTTGGGCTTTCAAGAACCCAAATACTCCTGGTCTTCTGGTCCATCTTACTGATTGGATCTGGCTTTCTGGGTTTTGTGGATGGGTATACATGATGGCAAGCCTTCCTGGCAAAAGGAATGTCCTGGCTATCCAAAAGGAATTTGAAGAATCTGTAAGGATTTTCTTCTTTCCTCTGATTCACAGTCATGTTTCATTTCACCAGCTAAAAGCCCTGATGTGACACAGGAGGTTATTCAAGGCCATCCCATGGCAGTGCAGCTGAGTAAAAAGTATGGTTTACAACCCCACTAGCAGCTGAGCATGCTAAATACACAACACTCTTGCCAGCATGAAGAAGCCATGTGACTCCAGGAGCTATTTCACTGTAAAGACGATGGAATAGATTTTCCAAGCTGTGCACAAAACTGTGCAGTACAACCTCCTTCCTCCCTCTGAATCGCACCGCAATGAGTATAAAGTAACACAACAAGCACTTATAGAGCCTTCTGATTTTCTGATAAAGGCTGTTGGTATAAACCCCACATCCATTACATACTTTTTCAGACCAAAATACTGTTTACTGCACAAGGGCAAATGCAGGCTTGGGTCTGCCAACACTGTGCCGGGCTTAAGGAGATGGGAGCCTTGGGTTGTGCCCTCCCATGTCCTCTCATGCTCCTCGCCCCAGTATGGGTAGTCCCCTGCAGTTAAAACATCAGGCAACAGAAATACCACCAAAAACTGTGCACCCATCTAGCATTACACTCTTAATGGGCTTTGTTGACCCCCTCCCAAAGCTATCTCTGTTCCTCTCTGAAAGAAATTAGGCCTCTTCCCTTCTTCCTCCTGAACATCACCAAAAGGGGAAAGCACACGTGGTAGTAAAAAAGTGTTGTTAAAGCACATTAGAGGTTCTAGCTGTTCTGGAATATTTGGGGAAATGTGTGAATATAGAACCAAAAATGACAGTCTACAGGTTTCAAATATCACACACAGGATTGCTGCACAGAGAGTGAGTGAAAGAGGGTTGTATATTTGATGGCTGAAATACTGCCAGTCTCTCCCCCGCCACGAAACATGTTCATGATGCCGAGACATAAAGTTCAGTGTTTCATTCCATCTCAATAGGGATTTTATGACTAAAGTGTCGAGCATGAGAAAAGACCAATTTGTAGTTTTATTGATCAGGCTAAAGGTCAGGGGCAGACGTGTAGGTCATGGTGCTTCCTCTGAAGAGACACAGGACCAACCGCCTACCTTCTGAAAGCTGAAGAGTGAGGCAGGGAGGGGGAGCTTACACTGATGAAACATGTCAGCTGAGATGTCAATCACGACCAGATTGGACAGGCTCAGAGATGGGAGGCCTTGCAACAACCACAGCTTTGCCCCCGTGCCTGCATGCTCTGGCAGAGGGACCTGTGTATGTGTTTGCTGAGCTGTGATGTGGTGCATGGGCAAACACCAGGATGCCATTTGATATAATAAAAACATAATTCATGCTGACAAAGTTTATGAGATCAGGTTTCCCAGTCCTAGCTGAACCACATAAAGCATATACTGTCACTACAGGCATTTTGGCTGAAACAGCAGGGGCTTCTGCTTCATGGAGATAGCCTGGAAGGTATTTGTCACCATGGCCCACTCTGGGCTGGCTGCAATACTAGAATAACACAAAACTACATTGATTCATTGTCGGGAATTTAGTTTAGGCTTAAAATGCCATGAAGTGAAATGGTTTCCACAGCAATGTCAGTTTTTCTCCCCTACTTACATTAATTTTGTCCTCACTTGCTCCTGTGAATCACCACTGAAAGTGAGACTTGGTCTCTGTAGTGTGTGCTGTTCCTGGTCTCTCTGTGTTATGCTTGCAGGGTAAAGCTGCTTATGGCTGAGGCTGTGCTTGCTGTGCACAGCTTTATTAAAGATGGTTTAAGCTGACTTTTGTTCCTGCTGCTTCTGAACTATGCCAAGAAGTCATCTTCATGCCTCTGGAAGGTCCCATGCCTGTTCTCCCTGCTTACCCCACCAAGAGTAGCAATAGAAGGAGGCTTTCATACTTTCCTACCATTTAGGCTAGACATATGCAGGCCAGGCAAACATTATTGTAAGTGGCTTCATTTAGGTGTTGCTTTTCCTGACCTTATTTCTTCAGATGTAGTGTGTACAAAGCAAAAAATGGGTTTTGTTTTATGGCAAATTCAATCTTCATGTACAAAGAAAAGTGATTCCTAAGTCAGGAAGTGACAGGCTAACACAGCTAAGCTCTTTGAAGGGAAAACAGAGAGCTAAAACCTTCCCTTTTGCTTCTTTTCCCTACATTACATTGAAGGCAAACTAAGACTGAAAATAGGCAATGCTCCAAGTCCTGAAGAAGATTTATCATTGCACATTCAAAACATCTCTTAGGTATTGGTCCCATCATCCAGACTGTAAGATGGCTTGATTAATATCCCACTACTTCACTAAATTTGTAATGAAGGAAACAATAGTGGTAATTTCTTAATATCTGATCCAGTCTTGTGGCAGGGAAGGTAGATGACAGCTGTGTCTGTGTACCATTTGAGCCCTGTTTTCTCTGAATTTGGAATTAACAGAGCCAGTTAAAGGCCCTGAGAAGTATAAATTTAGGAATTGTGTATGTTATACACCAGATCTGTCAGGAACTAAGAAGGTCTAGCATACACACTTGCACATGCTGAAATGGAGAAAAGGCCTACTTTCATTCACATTTTCTTATTCCAGATCTCACATTGGCTGATTTTTTTCTCTGCCTGTATCATCTTCATCCTGATGGTTTTTGAACTTCAGACAAAATATGGTTTTATCACACATATTCCTTCTAGCAATCTAATTCCTCATCCTTCTTGTCATGCTGTATTTCTCTCTTCTACCTGTTGATCAGCTGAGTAATGAAGTTCCATCATAGGTTCTGGCGATTTTGAGACCCGAGTTCTCATGTCTTGAGGCAGACAGTGGCGTAGCTAGTTCCATAGCTCGCTGGTACACAGCTTGGTGGCTTCTAGGTGCTTGCTGCACTATCAGTCAATTGGAGCTTTTTCTGGCCACAGTGATTTCATGACTGTAGTCAGGTGCAAGAGTCATAAAAACCTGGATGTCTTGTCTAAGAGCTCATTTTAAAGAAAGAAGTGCAGTCATGTGGTAACACAAAATCAAATAATAGTTATCTATACCTCAGTTGCAATCTTTATGCCTGGCAGACTTCAGAATCTGGTGTAACTCTTAGCACTCATCTCCCCCTGATCCATACCTTTTCTTTGGACCGTGGAGCTGGAGAAATGTCCTACCCTCCCATAACAAGGATTGAATAGCCTAGGCTCTCTGTATATTCAAATTATAGCCTCAATGCTCCATTAGTGTGCATTTCTATCACCTTCACTACTTACATATTTGAATGTCTGGTAAATAGGTTGTTCTAGGAGAGAAGAAGAAAGGGTCATATTTACTTAGTGTAATAAGAAAATAGAAGAGGAGCAGAAAATTGAGAGCTGCCAGCAGCTCTGCCCAGCATTTTGCAGCTGAGGGGGTTTGCATTTAACAGCCAAGCCTATTAGACCACAGCAGATCTTCTAATTAGCTAACAGCAGTCAGGGAGAGATGTTCCCTGGGTGAAGCCAAACAGCAGCTACAGTGTCTGTGCTGTATCATACTGGGGAGTGACCCATCAGTGTGAGGGTCTAGGAGGACAATATCAAAGAAGGAGATCCTACACTGCAAATTGTTCAGACTATGGAGGAGATGGGGTAAGAGGCAGAGATCATTAGAGGGAAAACACAAGGAAGGAAAGCTGGGAGCCAACAGGCATCAGTTTGATTCAGAAGAGCAGAGACAGTAGAGTAGCCTCATGTACACAGGCAAAATTTTAGTCTCAGAAGCATCTTATAGGTATGGAGAAAGGCTCCTTTTGATCTCTGATGTATGATTTCTGGTTAAGGACACAATGAAACATTACAGAGAAATTGGGCAGAAAGATTCCAGCAGCCATATAATCAGGGACACAAGAGATCAGGATGAGTTTTGGCAGAGTTGAAGATGAGGGAAGAAGATAGTTTTGGGGCTAGAAGAAAAGAGAGTTACAAAAGACAGGTCCAAAATTGGGGCCCTACTTGGACCTTTTAGGCAGAGTAGGTGTAAAGAGTCCCTCAGAGCTGAAACTGGAGATAATGTTTTGGTAGCCAGGACAGTGCATTTGAGATAAGGCTGGTAAAAAAAAGGACACGATTCCCTGTGAAGAGTAAGACATTGTAGCTGAATTTCCTGTTTTCAACCTACTTTCAGGACATCCTTTGGCATATGTTTCCACCACCAGGCCAACTCTGCAGGCTGGCACACAGATGAAAGCAAAGCCTGACCTGTTCCCACAGGATCTGCTGTCACCTGTGCATTTTGTGAGGGCTTCTAGAGCCATTCCCTACTCATGCTGTGCAGTGCAACTCTTCCCCAGGGAGCTGTGAACAAATTTGCCTGTGTGGGCACACATGGGAACAGTGCAAAAGGATCTTCAGTGCAAAGAGGCTTGGGTGACAACTTTTGCCACAAAGAGGATGTGTTACAACCCCAAGTGAAAGCAACTTCCATGTCTTAGTCTGTATCTCAGGGTAGGTCAATGCCACCTCATAACCCCCCCCCCCAAAATAAAACAAAACAAACAACAAACACCCCCACCCCTGCAAAAACCAAGAAAGAAATGCATGTAAGAGATTTTCTTCTTCTCAGTGGATGAAGGATAACTTCACCACCTGAGGAAAAACCTGGTTCAACTCCCAGAGCAGGAAAGCCCTCACCAGAATATAAACCTGTAAAATGTAGACAAGCCACAAGGTTTGGCAATTACTGCCAAGTGTTTGTTGGAGGGACTATAGTAGCAACTTGTGACATTTCTGGGGAGTTTTTCATCTGAATGTCTTCCTCTTGAAGGGGAACAGAGAGGAAAACAAACCCCTAAGATCAGCCCCACATCCCACTTCAGGGCCAGCAGACAGCTCAGCCTGCCTCAGCACCTAACTCACCTACTCATCTACTTTAGAATCTTAGAATTCTTAGTATTAGAAAAGACCTCTAAGATCTTCAAGTCCAACCATTAACCCAGCACCACCGTGTTCAACACTAAACCATGTCCACAAGTGCCACATCAACACATCTTTTGAACACTTCCAGGGATGGCCACTCAACCACTTCCCTCAGCACTTCCAATGCTTGTCCATCCCTTCAGTCAAGAAATTTTTCCTAATAACCAATCAAAACCTCCCCTAGTGCAACTTGAGGCCATTTCATCTTGTTCTGTCGCTTGTTACCTGGGAGAAGAGACTGATCCCCACTTGGCTAGAGCCTCCTTTCACATAGTTGTAGGGAGCAATCAGGTCCTCCCTGAGCCTCCTTTTCTCATGGCTAAACACCCCCAGCTGCCTAAGCTGTTTCTCATCAGGCCTGTGCTCCAGACCCTTCACCAGCTTCGCTGCCCTTCTCTGGACACGCTCCAGCACCTCAATGTCCTTCCTGTCGTGGGCGGCCCAGAACTGGACACAGGACTCGAGGTGCGGCATCACCAGTACAGGGGAACAATCACTGCCCGAGTCCCGCTGGCCACACTATTGCTGATGCAGGCCAGGATGCCGCTGGCCTTCTTGGCCACCTGAGCACTTTCCGGGCATGTCCCAGCTCCTGCTCCCCGCCGCAGCGCCGGGACGCGCCCGCTTCCCGAGGAAGCGAAGGGGCT
>VXAD01003953.1:395824-412134 GCA_013399195.1 Dicrurus megarhynchus | reverse complement strand
CCGGGGCCGGGCTGCGGCCGCCTCTGCCACCGCCTTCCCCGGCGACGGCGCGGCGGCCGGGGCGCAGCCGGCAGCTGCTCGGGGCTGGTTTCCATGGAGACCGCGGGGGGAGCCCTGGCGGAGGGGACGTGTCTGCGGGGACGGGCGGGGGGAGCCATGGCGGCCAGGGGCGGCGGCCTTAACCCTTCGCTTGGGAGCGAGAGGCTGCCCCGCGGGCCTAGCGGGCCGTAAGGGAGCCCGGGGTCGCTGGGGCGGCTCCGGCTGGCACGGCTCGGCGGGACACAATGCAGGGCAGTGACAGGGTGTGCTGGGGAGGAAGGGGAGGATGAAGAGCACGTGGGGATACTGCTGTGCCCGCCTGTCACTTTCATGGACGCCCGGCCGGGTGACTGCTCAGCAGAGCTGTCCTCCGTGGAGGTCTCCCGCAGCAGGCTCAGGGAAGGCACCAGCCATTCTCCCCGTTAAATATTTAGCAGTTTAACCCCGCCGCATCCTCTGGTGGGAGCGCTGATGGTGCCTGTGGTCACGGTACAGTGTTGGAACACAGGGTGTGGGAAGGTGGTTGCGGAGCTCAGGGCGGTGGGCAAAGCCCCAGCAGGGCTGCACACGCAAAGGAAACTGCCCGTGTGTGAGCACGCGGGCCTGGGCTTCACACAGGAGAGAGTTGCACAGTTCAGGGGGGTGGTGATGAACAGAAAAGTGCTTGTCACCATGGTGACCAAGCAATGCCGCATCTTCCTGGGAGTGGAAAGCACCAGACCCAGAGCTTTGCTGTGTGAGACCAGTGGGTTAAATCCAGCTGGCTTCACCTTTTGAAGCCAGGGATCACAATCTCTGTTCGATTTGTATATATGCCTGTGATGTTAATTAGTTGTAATCAGCCTGATGCCAACCTAGTATATGTATACAACCATATGTGTACAAGAAGGACACCAGGAATGTGTGCTGGTGTCCACTGCAGGCTGTGTCTTCCTGAAAGAACCTTGCAAAAGTGGAAGCAGCAGCAGGGAGTGCACCAGAGCACGAGGGTGGAGGTAGCAAAGCTATTGTCTGTCTGGTACTTTGAACTCGGTTTTATCTGAAGGTTAAGATGTGTTGGTAGGGGCTGGGACTCACTGAGTTTTAGCTAAGGGTCTTCAGGCCTACAAAATGTTCAAATTTATGTTTTAGGTTGTTATAAATGCATCAGTATATATTTACATATCAATTCAACATAAATATTTTCAATGTTAAGCCCAAAAGCATCTGATCAAACTTTTTTGGTTGGATGCTAGGTTTTATTTTTCCATTTTTTGTGATGCATTCAAGTAACACTTTTAGCTGTCCATCTTCAGGCATGCCAAGAGCTTTCCTGGTATTTTGGAATTTGGGGTTTGGTTTTTTGTTTGTTTGGGGGTTTTTTGTCATTGGGGTTTTTTTTGTTTGTTTGTTTGTTTTGTTTTGGTGTGGGGTTTTTTTGTTTGTTTGGGGTTTTTTGTTTGGTTTGTTTTTTTCTGGGGGGGGGTCTATTGGTTGGTTGGTTGGGGTTTTGGGGTGTTTTTTTGTGGTTTGTTTGTTTTTTTAAATTTTGCCAGCAGCATCTCTTAATTTGATAAAAGTTATTACTGCTCCATGCAAACTTTGGTTCTTTTCAGGAAGGCCTAAATATTCATTCCAAAAGAAAAGTCTTTAAAAGCCCTTATCATTGGTGGCTCCCAAGAAGGTTTACAGTAAACTCCCCTGCCCCTCTGGTACAATTCTCCATTACTGCATGTCTCTTTAAGAAGAGGGACTAAACTTGATCTAAGAGACTTGTCCCGTTATTCACTGGTTCTCATACATGGGAACTCAAAGGCTTTCAACCAGAAGGAGGGAAAACAAAAAACAATAAAAGCCCAAAACAGCAAAAGCGACAATAAAGAAAGGATGGAAGGATAGAAGGATGGGAGGGAGGGAAGGAAGGAAGGAAGGGAAGGGAAGGAAGGGAAGGGAAGGAAGGAAGGAAGGAAGGAAGGAAGGAAAGGAGTGGATTCATCCTTATCTGTGTCTCCTTAGGATCATGGAGAATGAAGTTTGGCTGATGGAAGTAGTGGCAGATTCCTGAAGCATTTGGGGAGAATTTTGTTGCAGATGAGAGGGACTCCTGAGTCCAAGAACTGCTTGCACTTAAGAAGAAAATGCCCATTAGGGAGGTGAGAAACACCACTCCTGTATGAGCTCCTCACAGGGTGTTCAGCTGGGTAGGGCAGTGCTCTGCTGTGAGTACTTGAGCATGCCCCAGATGAGCTGGGATATCTGTGTGTATCCAGGCAGAGGCATGATCCCCAGAAAGAAATTAGCCACATTAGCAGAGGCTGACATTGAGGTTAATCTCCCCCATTTCTGAGCAGGATTCACTGAGTCTCGAAGCACATGTGGCTGTATTGTTTCCAGCTCTGTAGTTATTTGGGACACAACTGCCCATGACCAACTCCAGGAAAAGTAAGCAGCAGCTGCATGAGGTACTGAAGCACCACCAACCCTGCTGTCAGCTCTGCCAAAGCTGGGCTGGCAACACACCCCTTAGAGAAGGGCTGAGTTGTGTACAACATTTATGGCTGAGGCTACTGGTCTCTCAGAAACACCCTTGCTGCCTCTATTTCCTTACTTCTGGAGTCTTGAGAGATTTAATTCCAGTTCCTTTCTGCCTTCTTTCCTTTCCCAATCCTTTTACTTTCTTTCTCCTGTTCTTGTACAGGAATAGTGCAGAGGAAGTCTCCACATCTAAACTGAATTTTGCCTACACTCCTCAGAATCCACCAGCCACCTCTGGCACCACCTTGGAGGATCTCTGCTTGGTGTAGCCACATCATTTGAGACCACCCAGCTCAGGTATGTTTGCTATAGCTAAACCTGGCAGAAAGCCCTGCTCCCTGTCACCCTTCCTCCCTTCCCCTTCCCAGGACACTGTGGGAATGGCAGCTGCAGCAGAATTACCTGGCTGCTTTTCAGAGGAATGTATCCCAGAGCAAAGTGAGGCAGTGGCCTCAACCACTCAGTATAATTAAACTCAAGCATCATTTTTGTGTAGCCTGTGCCGTGGCAACCGCAGCAGTTATTCCCATTCAGCTGGAAGGTTTAGAAGGCAGAGCCGTGGTATTTCACAAAAGATTCTCCTTGCAGGCAGGGCCTTAAACCATTTCATTGAATGAAATACACTCAAGAAGCAAAGAGTGCCAGAAGGAGGGAAAGTGGGATGGAGAAAAATGCACAGGATAGGACCACACTATTTCTGGCTGTAGTTCAATAACAGTTCTTGAGGCAGCACCTGATATACTGCTAGGGTGAAAAGGCTTTTTATACCTAGTGCTTTGGCACCCTGATAGCATCTCTGTTTTTTCTCTCATTCTCTCTTGAGTTCCCCGGAGAGGCAATATATTGTCTTACCTCTAGTTAAAGGGAGAAGGGGCTAATTGCATAGACAGGTCACTCTGTTTCTGCTGAAGGTGAAAAGCAAAGGGCTTGCTAATTCATGCACACAGACAGGAGGATATAGCCGTGTACTGTCAGCCATTCCAGGTACCATCAGTAAGGCAGGGTGAAGCAGCCTGGCACAGTGCATGCAGCACTTGCCAGAGCAAACCTTTGGGACAGGGTAGCAGAAAGAGTAATGCTGATAAAGAAAAGCCAGTCAGAAAGGAAGGGAAAAGCAGCATAAAAGACAGGGGGTCAGATTGCTTGGTTGTGATACATGACCCTAAATTCTTCTAGCACCATTATGGGGAAGGAAATAGTGTGACCACAGTACTTTTGCATCCTAGCCATTCTGGACTCTTAACACACTCAACATACAAGCCAGGTAATGAAATTGCCAAGGACAGAGCAGAAAGTACAATCTGGGACACGGCAATGGGACTGTGAGATCTTTGCCACCCAGGATGGGCTCTAATGTATTATGCTGGAGGTCCTGGGACAGACAGCCAGAGCCTGGGTTACAACTTGCTGAAGGGAGCAGCAGAACTGGAGAGCCTGGAGTTGGAGCTCCTGCAATCCAGGCTTGGACTTCTTCAGGGCTTAAGGTTTGAGTACTGCTGCCAATGAATGCAAAGGAAATTTGACAATCACCCTCAGCTACTGCAGGAGAATATCACGTGAGTCTTACATAGTGCTTTTCATCAAGAGATCTCATGTCTATGTTGTTACTGGTAGTTTTTTATGTCTTAGGAAAAAGATATGTGGAAAAGGCAAGCGAAGTTGTCCAAATTTGCCCAGTAAACTGGTGGTAAAACAAATAGGAAACCTGCTGCCTCACTCTGCCAAACTGAGTTCACTTGTCACACACAAGGGAACGAAACATAAGGCTGCTGTCTTCCTCTCAGTCCTTCTGAGCTAAAGCAGAAAGCTCTCTCTGAGGCTGTGGATACTGAGGTGTCCTGTGCCAGGATGGCAGATGCCTGCGCCGTGTGGGTCCCATGCCCTGTGAGGATCATTGTCCAGACAGCATGTCTCACTTTGCAACTGGTCTGAAGTATTCCTTCCTCATGCGGAATGGCAAATGGTGGGGAGGTAACTAGATTGATCTCCCTTGTAAGCCTTTTCTTGGGACTTGGTACACAGGTTCCAGATGGTACAAAGCCCCTGCTGCTTGGATCTGCACAAAAACCTGTGTCTTCTTCAACCTATTTCACAACAGATTTGGCTCACTCTTGGTCGGTTGCTATTTGTACAAATTAAGCTGAGCTGCCAGGAACGTTTGCAAACAGTGAAAAGCAAAGTGGGATGCACAAAGCAAGTCAAAATAGGTCTCAAATCTGGCAAAATGCCTGCAGGTGCTTTTAACATTTGACTTGCTCTAGCCCATGTATTACCCACCCACACACTCATTCATCCAGCTTTCTCCTGCCCTCACACCCACACACGCTCACCCTTTACAGATTCATTCACCTTCTTTTCCTCCCATTTCCTCTTCCAAACACAGTCATTCCCACACACAAATATACCCTAGACACACTCTTTGTTCCCCACACACAAGCACACACACATTTTTGAGTGCTGAGTGCAGTGACTGTAGGTAGTGTATATACATTCATATAGCAGACAGTGCTGTAATCTTATACCTATGCTGTGAAAAAGCCTTTGGGATTAGTGAGCTGAGAGCTCTGATTGTTCTCACTTTCACGTAAAATACCTCTAATCCAGTTTATGGGGCTGACTGTTTCCATCCTTCCCTGAACTCTGCCATTGTTTTCCAGGGAATCTCTCTTTGTGCTCATTTTCCTCTTGCTCCACTTTGCCTCTTTCTCCCTATGCTTTTCCTTTTCCATGTTGCTGTCCCAGACTGCAGTGTTTCAGAGAGCTTGGGCCATCCCTGTATCTCTTCATGACCTAACACTGGCCCTGATTACCTCACTGAGAGGATGAGCAGGGATGAGCAATGAGCCTGCCATGCAGTGTGGGGCACAGGGCAAGAAATCCTGCAAGGTATGGTGAGATCAGAGGCAGAGACGGTAAGTGGTGGGGTGGATCTTGCTGCCATCCGAGCAGCGCTGAGTCCGCCTGGCATCGAGCCTGCCTCTAATGGAATGTGACCCACCGCTGGGAATGAGCTCATCTGTAATCCACTTAATTGAGTTTTATGAGCAGGACTCTCACATCAGGGAGCCAGCCTGCCTTCTTCCTAGCACTCACCCTCCTTTACTTGCTGCCTGGGGAGGAGAAGGGGAGTGGGGGATGCATGCACTGCTCCACCGAGCTGGTGGTTGTCTGGCTTCTGATTTTCTGCCTGCCCTGGAGAATGAGCAGGGAGCTGGACAGACATGCTCTTTAAGACACCCACTGCCTCATGGTGTAATGTTGTTTGCTTCTGCTGCAGGATGCTCAAATTTCCATGTGACTATTGGTAATGCTGTCAGGATTGCAGAGCCTTAAGTTTTCCCAGCATTTTGGTCTCTGTGCAAGTACTGGGTACTCAGAGGAGATGCTCTAATATGTGCATGGACCATCTTACCTATGAGTCCAAGTGTGGTGGGGCAGAGTCACTCTGATCTCACTCCTGCTTTCAGTGTGCAGTGATCTAAGTGCTGTAGCTGTCAGGATCCTGTAAGAGCCTTTGTTTACACTGTAGTGTCTTGCCATCTTTAGCATTTGCATCATAATTTGTTTGTACTATGTGCATTGGTCACATAAGAACCAGCTAACAGAGAAATCTGGCTGCTGTCTGCCAAGGGATTTGCAGGCTTGACTCTGGTGAAAGATGCAGCCTTTTCTCTTGGTGAAGCAGAACAAAGGGAGAAAGTGAGGGAGGGAGCCTTCTCCCCAGGGGAGTGTTACTCTCCTTGGAAAAGGCTAGTAGAGCCCCTTTGGCATGCAAAATTTGGGATATATTCCCTTCAGTGCTGGCATAAATGTCTATATTTGAGGTAAGTACTGGCTACAACTACTGCTGCTTTTCTATCACTTCTGGTCTACTTTGTAGAAGAAGACTTTTTTCATGGTTTCAGATCAAGTATTGCATACACATTGCAGAGCAGTAGCTCAGCAGTTCCACAGATCCGTAACTTTAAGGAAAGTTCATGGCATATGGAAAGGGAAGTGTACTGACATGTTAACACAAAGGCTGTAACAGACCTGTGCTGGGAACAGCAGTGTCACCACTGTGTATTGAGTGATTCCTCGGGTGTTCCTTAAAATCCCCAGACACTGAATTCATGGAAATACTTGATAATAAAAGATCTCATTTTTGTAAATGTGTGCTTTTTGTCTTGACGGTTGCAGACAATACTGAAAAATTGGACCAGAGGAAATCTGAGAATTCAAAACCCAGAGAGGAAATTTTAAAAATCCATATTTTATGCGGGGTTTTTTGGTTGGTTGGTTTTGTTAGGGTTTGTTTTGAATGGCATGTTTTTTAAACCTCACAGAGAGGTGCAATGACTTTCTATTGACATCCCAGTGCTGAGCTGCTATAATGACTGTTCAGGATGGTTCATTGTAACTGTACTGCAGATGAAGTGCTTATTTTCTTCCCTTCTGCTTTCTGAATTCAGGACTCCCTCAATTATAGAATCATAGAATCATAGAATAGTTTATGTTGGAAGGTACCTTTAAAGGTCATCTAGTGCAATGAGCAGGGACGTCTTCAACTCGATCAGTCTATTCAGAACCCAGTTCACCCTGAACCTGAATATGAGTTCACCCTGAACTCACCCTGAACTTTGAATATTTCCAGGGATGAGGCATCTACCACCTCTCTGGGCAGCCTGTTCCACTATTTCACCACCCTCACTGTGAAAAATTTCTTCCTTGTATCTTGTCTACCCTCTTGTAGTTTAAACCCATTGCCCCTTGTCCTGTCATAACGGGCCCTGCTAAAAAGTCTGTCCCCATTTTCTTATAAGCCCTCTTCAGGTACTGAAAAGCCTCATTAAGGTCTTCCTGCAGCCTTTTCTTCTCCAGACTGAACAACCCCAA
The DNA here is from genome assembly GCA_013399195.1 of Dicrurus megarhynchus. NCBI lineage: Eukaryota > Metazoa > Chordata > Aves > Passeriformes > Dicruridae > Dicrurus > Dicrurus megarhynchus. The sequence goes on along the minus strand of VXAD01003953.1, from coordinate 404,706 downwards.
CTCTCTCAGTCTTTCCTCACAGGAGAAGTGTTTCAGCCCTTGGATTGTTTTTGTGACCGTCCTCTGGAGCTGCTCCATCAGGTCCATGTTTTTCCTGTGCTGAGGACCCCATAGCTGGATGCAGAGCTCCAGGTGGGGTCTCATGAGAGCAGATCAGAGGGGTAGAATCACCTCCCTTGATCTGCTGGTCATGCTGCTTTTGAAGTAGCCCAGGATGTTCTTGGCTCTCTGGGCTGAAAGCACACACTGCTGGCTCAGGTCCAGCTTCTGATTCACCACTACCTCCTTCTCAGCAGGGTTGCTCTCAATCCCTTCATTTCCCAACCTGTATTGATATTGGGTTGCCCTGACCCAGTATCAATATGTGTCTTTGTTGAACCTCCTGAGGTTCACATGGGCCCACTTCTCAAGCTTGGCCAGGTGCCTCTGGATGACATCCCATCCTTCAGGCGTGTCAACCACACCACTCAGCTTGCTGTCATCTGCAAACTTGCTGAGGGTGCACTTGATCCCCTCATTGATGTAGACATTATGCAGTACTGGTCCCAGAACAGACCCCTGTCAGAACAGACTTGTCACTGATCTCCATCTGGACACTGCTTGTGCTAGTAGTTGACTACTACCCTCTGGATGGGATTATCCAACCAGTTCCTCATCAGCTGTTGTTTTTCAAAGAAAGTCTTTTTGTCTCACAGTCACCTAGAATGTGAATCCAGCTGGGTCAGCAATTCTAGTGTCTTTCTTCTTTTTTTCCAGACTTTTACAAAATAAGCACTGCAGGAATGAAATGTTCTTCCAGTACCCAGCATCTCACTCTCACATTTCCCCTCTGTCCCAGCTCCATGTACCCATATGTGAGGAAGGGCTTTACTCACACACAAGGACTCTACTACTCTACTGCTACCAACGCAACAGATAAATTTGTTGGAAATTGCTGAAAGACTGGTATTCAGTTGGACAAACTTAGACAGAGACTGCCTTGGAGTCAACAAAGATACTTTTTTTTCTTTCATACCGTTTGCTTTAAAATCTGCAAACAGTCATCCCAGCATTGTGTGAAGTCTCCAAATGGCCATGCAATCTGGATAGAGGTAACACTGTTCCAGTGAATCCAATGCTGGAAATATCTTGTCCCAACTTAAAAACATTATTCTGGCATGTCCTTTCACTGTGAAACTCCTGACATGATGTTCAATGCTATTTTATCCCTTGAGTAATACTTAGCTTCAAAAATGGCAGGAGACCCTTGGTATTGCCTCTGACTCTTTCTGTTTGTGGGATCTGCACAAAACATATGGTACATGGAGAAAGGAAGAGCTGTTAAAAGGATGAAAGCTGTTCCAGTAAATGTGGTTGTTAGGAGCCAGTGGAGTATCTGTCATCGATGAAAGCAAAATATTTTAGGGTATTTGTACTTTATGGCACAAACATTTTTTAGAGAAGTTTGGTAAAAATAATTTTTTTGAGAAGTACACTGTCCAGGAAATTTCTGCTGTCATGTCTCGTAGCACTAGAAATGTCAAAGTTTCTGCAAAGATCTGCACAGTGTTTCACTCCACTGCCACTTCAGTCCTCAAAAGAAACTTGTATACTGTTTCCCACCTGTCCATAATAGCTAGCCTAAGAAAAGACCTTCTCCACAGCATTTGCCTCATGTTTAGATGTTCAGGCAATAGCAGGAGATATCTTGTTTATCTAGGACAGAGGCAATCTTGAAGTAGCTGAGACTGAAATAATTGCTGCTCTTTCCTCTTTCTTCCCTCACTAAATATCTCCCTTCCATGGCGATTTCCCAGGTTTGCTGGTATGGCTGAGCTAAAAGCAGGAGACACAGGGCTGGCAGGGGCTGTGCCATGCTGTGGAGGTCCATAAGGCATCAGCTGTGGAAGGTCGTGCATCGCTCCACTCTCAGTGATAAATACACAGCTTGGCTCTTCAGCCTCGCCCTCCCCCAGTGAGCTCTGCACATACATCTACAAAACACCCACTCACATGTATGCCTATAAACAAGCAAACAAATCATGCCACCTAAAAAACTAATTGAACAATTCCTCCTACAGCCTGGGAAGGAGAAGAAGAAAAGAGTATGCTGTTTTTTTCTATTTCTGAAATATTGAAGAGCTACTTAACTACTATTGTGACAGAAAGGTAGATAACTAGGTTGATTACACAGTAAGAAAGGAAGAGGAAACTGTGGAAGGCAGAAAGAGAGGAAGAAACTCTGTGTTGTGTCTTTGTCAGCTTGATTAGTGGCTTTCTCCTGAATCCTCAGTGGAGTGGTCTCCATGGGTCAATCTCATTAGAGATAAAAATGGAAGAGCTGCAGGAGTCCACACTAAGCTTTACCTAGAAAGTTTGACAGCAGGGCCGCTACTCAGGCTTGGAGGAACAACAACAAGGTGAGGAGGTGACTGAGGTGGAGATGGCTGTGACAAACTGACCACGACTGACCAAGTGACCTGTGGAAATCTATTTATTCAGGAAGGCACCAAACCCCAGGTTTGTTCCTAGCAACAAATCAGTGGCAAGACACCATGACAAGTAGATGCTGAGTGGACAATTTTCCAAATAAGCTGACTAACCCACAGGTGACATTTTCCTACAGGTCCTCAGAGAGTGCATCAAAGGTGATTCTAAGAAATGAATCTGTTTCACAATCAGCAAGTAAGGTTTTAAGGTCAGCAGCCCTCATGGGGCAGTGTGCGGCCTACAAAATTTTCTCAAGGAAAGACATCTAAATAGCATTAAAAATCATCAGTATCCTTAATCTCACGGTATTTGATATCATAAAGAAATTGTCAGGAAAGAGGAAAAAGTCTGGAGTTTCTTAGGGCAGCTGAACTAGTATCCCAGTCTGTTTTCTAGGGAATATTATCCTGGCAGAAGATTATCAGGTGGCTATCACATATATCAGGAAGGGAGTCAGGAAACTCATGTGCTGTATTCGGTCTGCAGTTGCTACATGCAACTGCACTGGGTTTCTGTAGAAAGGGGCTGAGTGATGCTTGCCTACCTCAGGGGTAGAGTGTCATTGGGTCCTGCTTGTGAAATGCTCTTTCATCCTCTAGTGCAACACAGCCTGCCAGTGCTGTGAACAGAGTTATAGATGGGATTGTGGACACCTGGCATCTGCCAAGTGGAGGCAAGGAGGGGAAGAGGCACATGAGGGTGTGTGGTGTGTGGGAGAAGTTTGTAGTGCATCTGCTCCCACTCTATCAATTCTGTGGAGAGAAAGAATCTGACATTAACTATAACTGCATGGATTTTGCAAGGTCTGTGGTGATATGAGCTTCCTGCAGTAGATTAGAGTCAATTTGTGTATTGTCAAAAGTGGTCATATGCTTTGGTTTAGGTATTTTTGTGGTAGCTGAAGGCTGAAAACCACTGCTTCACACTTCCAATGGGATTATAACCTGAAAGGGCTAAAACACTGCTGGGCATGGGAGATTCTTGTGACTTCTTCAGTGCTGCTTACAATGCACCTGTGCTATCTATAGGTGTGTCCCGGTTTGAGACAACTTCTGAGGAATGTCCGAATTTGAACGTCCTCTGATAGAAGGCAGGTTATAGCCACCCCTCCCCCACCAGGTTCTGGATAGAAATATTCCTTGGAGGAAAGTGAAAGAGAAAAAAAACCTATTTATTTAACAAACACACAGGAACAGAATAATGCTGAATAATAAAACGTCTCGCTGTGGCAAGAACCTGGTAAAATTCAAAGTCCTTCTGTAGGTGTGGTTGTTCTCTCTCCGGATTTGGGGTGTGGCCCCTCCAGGCCTTGGCGTGGGCCTCCCGGTGCTGGTGATCCAGACCAGAGCAGAACAGTCCAAGGAAAGTTCTTGCCTCAGCTAGCGAGCTGGCTAAACAGCAAAGAATTTTAACTCTCTGTCTCTCTCCTGAGAAAAAGCCAAAAAAGTCAGAAAAAGAAGGAAGGGTGCTTCCTACACTCTTGCTGCTGTAGAAGCACGCAGAAGAGTAGCAGTGACCTTGGAGCACTAAACAGCTTTGAAAAGTTCATCTGGCTTTTTTTTTTTTTTCTCTCACACCCAGTTTTAAAGACACAGAAAGGCACAGGAATCATGTCTGGGCATAGAGCGGCAATAGGGGATACACATCATAAAGTCACCCAAGACAAGGTGGTGTAGCCACGGGTACCACACTTCCACCCTTAAAATCTCTGAGATGCTCCTAAAATGGGATCCTGTGTCTATCCTGTTCTTTGCCTACATGCCTCCACTCCTGTGGAGTGATCCCAATTGGTCTTGGCTCAGCAGTCCTTCTGTTTGGAGCTGTGTGGCCCTGTGCTGATACAGGCAGTTGGTGTTCACAAAGCAAGGTATGGTAAATCAAAGCAGTATCGTAGGCCATTAAAGGAAAACCTTTCTTTTAGTCCCGTCTGGTAGTGGGACAGCTGCTTTTGCTTTTCCAGTCCTTCAGTGGATCAGGTTTTTTTGTAAGTTTGGGCTCCACAAAGGTATTTCCTTTCTGCTGTCTCCAAGGAAAGGGTCATAAAGCCATATTGATGCTTTGGTCCAAATTTTTATGCAAAATTCCCCTCATGATGTAGAAGTAACATTTTTCCAGGAATTATAGCAAGTTACTCTCTGTTACGGACCCTAGTTGTGTTCACTTAAGGTGCTTATTTAGAACTAAGACAATGCCTCTGAAGCTGCTTTACTGGTATTTGTTTAAAAGTAACTCTTTCCTCTGCAGTTTTTCCTGCTCTATGGAGGTAGTAAAAACCCTTGTAGGTTTTTATTGACCCTGTGAAAAAATTCCCATTTACCTGCTATATAATATCCCTGATCAACTCCAAATCCTCCACTACATTTTCATTTTAATATTTGGTTCTGTTATGAGGTAATGTGGACAAATCAAATGAGGATATGAAATTCAGTTTTGCAGAGGTCCCCCCAAAATTGCCAGCCAATTACTCTGGCTCTGAATCAATGGCATGCAAGAGAAGTGCTCTGTGTTGCATCCTCTAATTCTTACTGTTGGCAGTCTCCATTGTATAGAGAAGCTCGCAGAGGCAGACATTCATTTTAATATTCCCATTAGAACAATCCTGCTAATACAAGTGATTTAAGCACAGACTTTTGTTGTAGAAATAATAGCTTAAGTGGAGGTGGAACCTCCTCTATACATCTTTCTTTTTTTCTTTTGAAATCTCAGGGCCCACAGCATATTATATGTCCCAGGAAATATCGGTGTAACTGCATATTGTAATTTGCTTGCAGCACGTATTGTGGAACGTATCAATGAGGTGTTTGACAATGATAACAATACAGAAAAAAATCTTTTTTATGATCTAGCAGATTTTTTTTTAATTAAGCTGTTTAAGTCTCTTACTATTTATTGGTGGTGTAATATCGTAACAAGAAGCACTGTGTAACTAATGCTGCATCCACAGTGAAAACACTGCTTATAATGTCTCCTGGCTTGTAAAATAAAATCTTGCCAGAAAAGGCCTCTTTACCTAAGAGACAGGCGTTTACGTGATCAAGGACTTCCCACCACATCCTCCCATCTCTGCAATCAGTTGTGTAGTTGTGAATGATGGAGTCTACAAATGGAAATGTCAGGCAGAAAGTGTTTATGCAATTTTGAAAATAACGTAGATACTGTAGTTGAATCTCAGAGAGATAAGATTACACTGTATGTGTCTGGTTTTGTGTCTGTGTGTATGAAAGAAAGAGCAAGAGGGAGATTACATTGTGTTAGAAAAAAGGAATGACTGTGTATTAGAGAGAGATAAAATTGTGTTTTCAGGGCCTCTGTGTCAGAAAGATTTCATTGTGCATGTGTGTGTGTAGCTGTCCTTATGTTAAAGAGAAGGTCTGTGTGTGTTTAGAAGGTGAGATGATGGTGTCTGTGCATTGTAGGCATGCAGAGTGTTAGAGAATGTGTGTATGCATGTGAGCAAGAGAGCCTATACTGTGCATTAAACATTTAAGAAAGTCATTCCGTGTAACCCTGTTACAATTTTGTTTACAAAGGAAATCACTGTCAGAGTTTTAGAAATATTTTTCTGAAATTCTGAATTTCCTAGAGTGTCTTATACTTTTTCCACTCAAAGCAAATTTAAAAGTTCCTATTAAAGTATTTGTTGAAGAGGCAAAGCTGTGTCTAGGGAAATAGGAATGATGAAATTCCACCTGAAAAAAAGTCAGTTGAAATAAATGTTCATTTCATTGATGAACAGAACTTGGAGTAAACAGAAAAAAACAAAATTATCAGAACTTGCATTTTGCCCAAAGCAAATTTTAATGTCACTTGTTGGGTATTTCATGATAAATTCATTCAAAACAGTAAGTTGCCAAAAAACATCTTTCCTTTCAGGAAACATGAAAATGTAGTGGTGATTCAGAAGCTGGGAGTTGTGATATATACCTGCATTTTTAAACAGAATGCATTATATCCTTTTTCGACAGTAATTTGTGAATCTAAACTCCCTGATAAAAGCACTCTTTTTTTTTTTTTTTTTTTAATACAGAAAGTAGTCATGTGAATGGTGTATTTATCTTTGCTGAGAAGAGGCAACATTTTGGTTATGCTAGAGACAAAGTATGGCTGACACTTATGATGGGGAATTAAGATGTGCTGATGAGAAAAAATGGACTTCTACTATCTTCTCCTTCACTTGGACTTCCCCTGCATCTTGACAGCAATGCCTCTACTTCCCTATATCTGAGTCATGGCCAGCTCTCAGCAGCAGACACGCTCTGTCTGTACAGCTCTGCTGGGGGCACATGGCCCCTTTGGATGCGCCCACGTTGTGTTCTGCTTCCATGGTCATGGGCTGAGTCTGTGAGGCAGTGTGGCACTGGGACACACAAAGCAGAACCTGCTTTCTGTGGCCTGCAGTTTAGTCACTTCAGCTATTGTCACCTTACTCAGGAATAAACTTGAAGTTTGATAAATGCTTAAAAAGGTTTAATCTGACCTTGGCTTCATCGTTTAGGTGATTTAGGCTGCTTGTGTTAATGTGGTTTTATACTGCATGCATACATGTAAGAGGAGGTCTCCCTGTCCTCTCCTGCTTACCATCCCCAAGGGGCCTGGATACTCCAAACTACCTCACACAGTAAGTAGGGGAGAGCTGAGTGGTTAGGACTTGCTTCTGCTAATCTGAATGCAGCATCTGCATGTAGGCTGGTGTTCTCCACAATTGTGATTCATGTGCCCATCACTTCCATGTGATGGCAACCTTAGACAAAGCTGTTCGACTGCCAGGACTGTCACCACACAGGTTTGTAGAGAAGCACTTGGCATCCTTCACATCTGCTTCTAGCAAGGGGGAAGAAAATCTGCCTTGGAGTGGGTAGAGACCTTTCAGTCCTGCAAAGACCTGTGCAAGAGGCAGGAAGAAGGTGGTAGGGTGCACAAAGGATATTTATGTTCAGTCAGCAATGGTTCTTGTCTGCCTGGGATGGAGTCCAAACCTTAATGCTGGCAGCCTTTTACTATCAACAGCCATAAATCCACAAACTCCTTGTTATTAACTGAGATCCCTCTGTGTCATTCTGTAGGACTCTCATTGCAATTCAGCAATGGTTAACTTCTCTCCATAAGTTTTCCTTCTTGGTCTACAGCAGTCTCACTTCTGGCTGCAAGTTTGATGACAGGCTCAAGGCATGAAGAAGGGTGAGACTCTGAATACTGAAGAGAAGGAAGTGAAGACAGAACTCTTTCATCTGTTTCAGCACTAACCCAAATGGAAGCCATCCTGCAGCCGTGCAGGGTAGCCATTAAACATCTGCACCACTTTGTGCTATCACATGATGAAACTTTCCCTATCTTTCATGCTCAAGTAAGATGATATGCAGACATCTACTCAAACAGTTAACCCTCTCTGTGCCCATTCCCCAAGAGACCTAGGCTGTGTAATTCAGGACTGTGCAGGTTTTAGTGGTGGTGGAATGTGGCTCTGCTATGCTTAGACAACACCTGCACATCTTGTCTTGGTGGCCATGTCTCTCTGCACAGTAACACCCAACACATCCTCCCCTTCGTACTCTCATACACTTTGCTGCTTCCCTTGTGTCCTCTCATGTTTATGTGCACTGCCAGGTTTGCCACCTGTCAGCACCTTCTTGTGATTCTTCTTACATTTTCTCCTTTTTTTGCAAAGCCACAGCTCCTAGAGTCAGGTGGTTGCATGAAAGTGCTGGCTGTCATTTAAAGAAGGATGCAGATTTGTAGCTTTTCTGGTTGTGGAAAAAGCTTGTAAATGTAGTGCTATAATGGATAAAAATAAACAAAATGAAAAGACACACTCTTTCTTGTTTGTTTGCTTGATTTTTATGTCAACTTAATGATTTTTTTGGGGGTGCACAGCTCCGGTTTTTATTTACCCAATGTAGATTTTGGTACACCTTTGTATGCACATGTAGCTTCTCAGATATATATATAAATACACATGCATTTGGTGTAGATATACATGTGTACACCCACACCTACCAACTGCACATATTCCCTTCTCACAGAAACCTTCTCTCCTAGTCTGCCTTTCTTCCACACATTTCCCTTACTGCAGTTTCTGTCCACCACCTTCCTCTGAGTTATGGAATCTCCACTATTGCTTGTACTGAGTAACCTTCTCCCCCGCCCTCCCTCCCTCCTCTCCTTCACTCCAGGAAAGCTCTTTTGGATTCTCTTTTCACCGATGTCTGGCATTCGTACCTCTGTAGACAGAGAATGGCAAGAAGACAGTGACGTGAGCAGACAGAATAACTGGGGAATAAAAAGGAGTTGGTTGAGAATCTGTAATTAGAAGCCCAATTTCCATTTCCTTCTCAGGCACTTTAGAATCCCTTTCAGGGGTTTCTTGACTGTCTCAAAATTGAATGTCATTGAGATTTTTTTTCCTTCTTTTTATT
>VXAD01003953.1:380772-395795 GCA_013399195.1 Dicrurus megarhynchus | reverse complement strand
TTATTTTGCATCCTCTTGTTTCCTTGGCAACAAGTTGGTGATGCAGGAGCTAGAAATGTGCTATGTCTCCGTGGAGATGTTGGCGTGGGTGTGCCGTGGTGACATCCACAATGGACGCACAGCTCTGCCAGTCCTACCCCACCCCTTGCAGTAAGCACTATGGGCCCAAGCTCAGGGGTGACGCTTTTATTTTTAGCTCTACAGGTGTTAATCTGCTCTCTTTTCATGACGATGGATCCAGACGTCTCATTAGTTACATCAACACAAATTGACTGACTCGAGGAGGGCTTTTAGGGCCAAGCCTTTAGGTTTGTATTCAGGAACTTCATAACTCAGAAGAAATTACACTCCTATCATGGACTGTACCCATTGCAATGATTCAAATCCTTCCCATTCTCTTGGGGAAGAAAGTTACCAGTCATTAATGAATACGGCTGTGAATCAGAGCGTCCATGTTTCATTTTATTCTAAATGAAGTTGTTTCGCTCCTTTGTACCTCAAGGGCTGCTCATTTGGAATGCAAGGAAGCAGCTATCACTCTTGGCCTGGGACATGGGAGATTAAATTTCTCTGAGATGTTTAGCTGGGAGGTTCCAAGGCAATTTACTCGTATACTTCCATAAGACAAAACCATCTCATTTGAAGAGTCTGTTGCTCAGATGGCTTAGCCCTCATCTAGGTCTGCCCAAATGACTCAGTGTAATGTTCTCACACCCTCTGGTCCAGCATGCTCAACATCTTTACAATATGGTTTTTTACTGTGCATATATCCTGTTCAACCGTCTTATTCTGTATTTTGTCTTCATCAACGTTCTGGCTGCAAGCCAAGACCCAAGCTCTCCTTTGACATTACTCGATACATTCAACAGTGGAGTAAGGGCTAGCCTCAATCTCATCAAATATCCAGGGGTTCTGCTTCTTTTTTTGATTTGTTTTGTTTTCTAGGAGGCTTTATGACATCACACAGAAACTGTGATGTCAACAAGGAACCCTCTGGGTAGGCTTTTGAGAGGTTGCTATGGATCTTGCTGCCAAAATGACTGTAACTTTATCCCAATGGGATTTGCAATAGGGCTCATCCATGCAGCAATAAAGCCAAGTATCAAATTCTTCTTGCCAGAAAGACCAATTAAAGGATTAAATGTGAAAAGCTAAAACCCATAACAACCATAGTGACAGGGTTTTCTTTTCCTTTTCAGACTGTAATCATCTTTGCAGCATATTGTTCTGGGGTCAGCATCCTCAGGGATACATTGGTGCAGCAAACGATGGAAAGAAGCTGGAGAGGAAAACCAAAGTGAACCCAGCCAAGGCAAGATAAGCTTCTCTTCCAACCATGCTGGCAGATTTCTTTTGCCTTCTTTCCTACACTTAAATGTTTCGAGCACAGACTGAGTTTATTCATCTTCCAAGATGTGTGCTTGTTCAAAAGGTGTTTTATTGTGTGGAGCCAGAGGAAACACGAGGAACAATCAGGCACCAATGGCACATTAAGAAGATATGTCATTGACACAGCTTGTCAATGAGAAGTGAATCCAGATTCTGTTTTTAAGGACATTATGTTCCAAGAGAGGCACATAAATCTGACTAAAATACCTTGCTCATTGGATCTGAATCTAGCATTTAGTCCTGACTGCCACTGAAATCCAGGTCAGATGTGTCTTTTTATTTGTGGTCGTGTTAACAGATGAAAGGAGCTGACACATCTGTCTCACACCAGCATTGTATCTAATGTTGTCTAAAGGAGTTCTCCTGCCTCAAGGAACCCACAGCCCATAGGCGTGATCTGATAAGATGTGGAACACCATAACAGAAACACATCCACTAAATTTGGTGGGGAAAAAGGCTGCATTTTTGGCTGCATGTATGCTGGGAATGGAAGTGATACAGCAGTGCCCACAGCCTAAAACCTCCTATGTGATGAACTATCTGGAATAAACAGTAAAGGTAGTGGGAGCTGTTGTTGGAATACTCAGTAGAGGGACTATGTCTAAATCGTGTGACTAAAACTAAATTGAGGGAAAGATGAGCTCAAAAACTTAGGCAGAACTGTTCTATGGGACTTTCTTTTTTCTTTAGTCTCTTTTTTTCCCTAAATGCACTAGCAGAAAGTATCTGCAGTCTGCAGAAAATTTTAATTAAAACACTGCAGTGTTTTATGTTTCCAGCCCAATAACTGTTACTGATTTTTCAGGAAGAATCAAGTTTTTCCCCAAAGAAAAAACCTTCTTCTTCCTCCCCATCTCCCATCTCTGGATCTGTGGGAATGAACTCTACACTTACCAGGAACACTGCAAAGAAGATCCTGCCAGCTCAGATTCTTCTCCATTTTGAGTAGCTGCAGGGAAATCTCAGAGCAGTTTTACCCATACCAAACAGCAATAGATTCCCCCTGTCTTTTGAAAAGAGGGTATAACTGTGTCCTTCTTCCACTTGTTAGCATCCCTTAGCGCTAGGCACTATGGGCACAGAATACATGACAGATCTCACCCTATGTCTTGTCCCCCAGAGATTAGACAAGTATGCACCAAGTATGGGATTGCTTTTTATTTCTTTTCTCTTCCCCTTCTTCCCCTGACTGAGATTCAGCAGCTTCTGCAATATGGCAAGTTCCTGTCAGCTGTCAGGGCACTAAAATAAAGCTTTATCTTGTCTCCACAGCCCTGAATGACAGGGCTGGCAATAGGTGCACTTCAGCCAGGCAGCCACTCCTGCCATATGCTCTTCCAACCTCGCTGCATGCTAACACAGCAATCTGTAGCCTGGCAGGTTTGCTGTTTTTCCTTGCAAGACCTACAAAAGGAGGCCACCCTGGTTCCTATCTCCTCCTGTTTCAGTATCTTATTATGCTGGATTGCAATCCAATTTTTTTACCCTCTTTCTACAGCCTTGAATGAGAATCAGAGTCAGACCACCAGTCCAATGCTGGAGAATGAAAATCCTGCTAATTCTTTTAAACTAGAATTGACTGAAAAAATGGCCTTGGGGCACACATCCTAAATTGAGTTGAAGCCATGCACCATGAAGTTGGACAGAAAAAAAAAGACAACCTATCTTCCTTAAGGGAGAGAGGACATTAGGTATTCACTCTTCAAGCATGCCAACTAATCCTCCTTATTCCACAAGGCTAATTTCAAAGTAACATTTATATGGCATGGTTTTCTGGGGAGGGCACTGATGAATCAGTTAGCTGCCCTTTATAATAAGCACAACTGCTTCCTAGACTGCTCTTTTCTACTGACTTGTCTGCCAGTCATCTCTGTGCCACATGCTCCTTATTCAAAGGGCACCTGTTGAATAACCATGAGGCAAAGTTACAGAGCAGGGGCAATAAAAAAGGTGAAGCACAAATACATAGTACAGTTTAAACCACTATATTTCTGTGGTCTTGCTGTAGGGACATGGGGATTCTGCTGAATGATTGTGCTGATGCCTGAATGAGGAATGATAAGCCTGTAATTTACTTGCATGGCTGTGAGACTGCTTCCTGCTGAGTAGGAAAACCTAGAAGGGTGTTTTTAGCCCAAACAGTGCTGCAGCTCAGAGCAGTTCTTTGCTGCCACAGGCATCACACACATCATTGTCTGAATGAGCCCTACACCACAGCATTCGGTTAAATATTGCTGGCCAGTAACAGCTGGGAAGTCCAGAAATTGCAGGAGGAATATGTTTGCAGCCAGCTGCTGTGGGAGTAGCTTCTGATGGGTCTGAAATGCTATTCATTGATTTGGAAACTCATCCGTTGAGCAACTTATATTAAAAGTGCATTACATTAGCAAAGAAACCTACCCAACATGCTGGTGATTCTGCTGACTCAGAATGTCAGTCCCTGTCATGAGGAAACTTCACTATCCCATCCCACCCATGTCTGACAACGAGGCAGCAGTCACAAAGATAGCTCACCCTCCAAGAGCTTTGTAAATATCATCTCTGGGTAGATGGCAGAGAAAGATTCAAATTAGAGAGGCAGGGAAACTCAAGTGTTACTCAGTCTCTTTAGCAGCTTGAGGATGACCATCTTTGGGTAGACCAAACATCCATCTAGTTCACTCTCTTTATTCCAGAGCCAAAACTAGGGATGGAGAGAAGCAGTAAAGAAACAGCACTCTTCCTGCCTCTAAGAGTTTTCTGCTCTGATACTTTCTGAGGTAGAGAATATCTGACTAATCAGCAGACACTTAATTCTGAGAGAGCTGTGGCAAGTTCTGTTTCTTCCCTTATGGACAGGCCAAAAGAAATTATTTGGGGTTGCAGGAGTCAAATGAGGGACCCATGCAGGTTCAAGGAGGTGGCTGTGTCAGGGAGAGTTTATGAAAACTACAGTAGAGGGGAAATTTTAAGAACATGGGGTAGATTTGGGGATACTGTGTACCACAGGGTCACAGAATATGAGTTTTTCCACATATGACTTCAAAAGAATCAGATTTGAGACATTTCAAAAAGTGTCTTCATCAGATGCAGTAATGTTAATTACCTTAGCCGTGGATATGTTTGGCAGTGACTAATGACAAAGATGAACTATGATGTATTTCAAAGAGACTTGAACAAAGATCAGTGAGGATTTTGTTTTCTCCTTTAGGAATGTGGTAATTGAGAAACTGAAGTAAATTGATCAAGGTCCCAAAGCATGTTAGGAGCAGTAAATATATCGCTGCTGTGAAAAACAGATGTGGAACTATTTGAAATTGTAAAAGAGTGAGTGCTTTCTAAACACTGCAATGAACGTATACAGCTTTTAAATGATATGAACTCTGGGCTAAGCCTTAGAAAAATAGATAGTGCTGTTGCCAGGGCATAAGTGTGCATACATTGAGAAAAGGTTGTTGTTGCTCAGGTTTATACATGTTCCTGTTAAAGAACTGTTTCCTGAAGTCTTTGAAAATGTCCATTTGTTTCAGGAGATAATGTTGATTTACTTTAAGCTTTACTTAAGAGCAATTGAACACCAGGACCAGAAGAAAGCAGCTGAGTCTATTAGGTCCTTGACTGGGATGACTGAGGAGAGAACAAAGTGTGCCTAAAGTTGATGATAGTGTAAGTGAATTGGATTAATTAGGATGTTGCAAAGAAGTTTGAAAAACTGAAAGCAAGTGGTTCTGCATCCAAATTTGAAATCCACTTGTAAACTAGCGTTTATCAAGGCATCTTTTGGGCAGTCTGAGGACTTCTAACTTTGATCGTTCTGTGGATTTACTTCCTAGGAAGAAGGAAGAAGTATCTTAGAAAGACAGGATCCACAGCAGACCCAAACATTTCCAGTGAATCAAAACAAACAAACAAAAACAAATAAACAATCAAACAAAAAAACCAAAAAAAAACCAAACCAAAGCAAGCAAAAAAAAACCACAACAAAACAAAGCAAACAAAACCCCATGGGTTTATGATTGGAATGCTTGGACAGACTTTACAGAAATGCACGATTTCACTGGATATAATGAAAGAATTTTAAATCCACAGTAACATTACTGAATTTTGCTTTTGGGGTTGGAAAGCAGAGTGTGACTACCAAGGAGAATTTCTGTCCACTTAACAGCATTTCAGGAGAGGGTAGAAAGACTTACCATCTCTTATGCCTTTTAATAATGTCCTTGTAGAAACTGTGGTGAAATTCTCACTATTAGGTGAAATGACATGTCCAGCACAAACAACTTTGATATGTAGATTGCCTCACTGCTACAAGAAAGACAGAAAGTATTGTACAATAGAACGTTGGAGGAAGTGACAGTAAAACAGAATTTAAGATCAGTTTTAAATCAATAAAGATAAAATAAATGCTTCCTAAATTTGTTGTGTGTAGAGGAATAGGGCTTTAATGCTGAGCATGACGTAATTTTTCCAAGTACAAAACCATCCTTTAATTTTCCTGGGATGTGATATCTGTGTGCTTACACAGAAAGGACCTGTTGATGTCCTGGGAAATGACGAGACAAATTTTGGGTCAGTGAGGTTGGACTGTGTGTGAAGAAGATCTAATAGGAGCCTGCAGGAGTTTGACAAGATGGCAAAAAGGGAGATCCAGCAAAGTTCCATTTTCAGTGGGCACAGTATGATCAAAATTAAGTCTGACAGAGTAGCTCAGCATCCTTTGGGAGACCATTTTGACTTCTTGGATGACTAAACATACAAAGGAGGCAGCTTTTGCCAACGATCTAAGAATTAATAACCTTCACTGGCTTCCAAGCAACAATACTAAATGAGCTCTGGGTTTCAGCAGCTTTCGTCTCCCTGTTGAGCTCAGTTTTAGCCTGTTAGTTCCCAGAGATTGCAGGAAATGCTGGAAGACCTTGAGGGCATCACTGTGCCTCAAGCCATGGCTTGGTAACTACGGAGCTTAGTGCAAGAATGAAAATGGCCATGATGTTATTTTAACATTTAATATTTTACCATTCCGTGTTAATGGCTGACAGCTAAGCAGGGAAGGGCCTGGCCTATGTCATGTGCAACATGGAGATTATCTGACACTGTCAGGTTGTTACATTTTGTGTTTCATGTTGCCTGAGGACTCAGTGTTTTGTTTTCCCTGTTTTATTTTTCTTTTAAGCTTTTAGCCTTAAGAAGGAAATTATTGACATATAGTTTTAGACAGAACTCAGTACTGTTCTTGAACAGAGAATGGTTTGGATTGGAAGGGATCTTAAAGATCATCTAGTTTCAAATTCATGGCATGGACAGAGACATCTACTAGACCAAGTTGCTACAAGCCCCATCCAGCCTGGCCTTGAATGCTTCCAGGGATGGGGCATCCACCAGTTCTTTGGCCAATGCCTTCCAGTGCCTCACCACCTGCACAGTAAAGAATTTCTTCCTAGTACCCAATGCTAACCTACTCAGTTTGAAGCCACTCCCCCTTGTCCTGTCACTACATGCCTTTGTTAAAAGTCCCTCCCCATCTTTCTTTCAGGCTCCCTTCAGGTACTGGAAGGCCACAATTAGGTCAACCTCATGCTTTCTCTTCTCCAGGCTGAACAATCCCCGATCTCTCATCCTGCCTTGAAGGAGAGGTGTTCCATCCCTCCAAACCTATTGGTGACCCTCTGTGGACTCATTCCAACAGGATCAATGTCCTTCCTGTGCTGAGGACCCCAAAGCTGGGTGCAGCACTGCAGGTGGGGTCTCATGAGAGCAGAGTAGAGAGGCAGAATCCCCTCTCCCGCCCTGCTGGCCATGCTGCTTTAGCTGCAGCCCAGGCAATGCCAGTGTTATTTTTGAACTGTGACTAACTTTGAGAAAGCTGGACATACATAATTTGCTTTTCTAACTTTATAAAGACCTAACACAGATCCCTGACTTGAAAAGAACTCTAAGATGAGAAAGCTCAGAATTACACTTCCCGAAGCAGATAAAATTGTATTCTCTTGTATGTGTTCTTAACAATAGAACCTTTCAATATATGATGATATGATACAGATAAGATTGTCAAACTCTCCATCATTTACTATGGAACATTGTTCATATTTGAGCTTAGCTTTCATAACAAACAGAGAATGAACTTCTTTTTCCTCCTCTCTAGCTGAATAAATTAGGGAACCAAGGAAGTATTACCCTTTAAATTCTATAGCATACGGTATTAAAATAAATTTTAACTTGACCCCACTGAGATGAACACACACGAGAAGACCATCAAGGTCAGCATGCTTGTCTTCTCTGATGTAGGGAGTAAACTAATGCCTTCTTCCTCCTTTCTCCCTTGAGCTAAAGGAGACCTTTCCACCTCCACTGAGCCCTGCATCTGCTGTGTCATTACCAGAGCAGGCATAAAGGTCTCTGCGTGCTTGACTGTAGGTCCTCGTCACCTCCCTTGCTGCTTCCTGCTGCCTTCTGCAGGCTGAGAAACCCTCTCTGGCCTCTACTTGTGTCAGGTTGTGCCTCAACTACTGGACACAGGGGACTGGCAGCTATGAGTGGCAACTACACCAGGGACAAGCTGAGTGAATTGTAGATGCAGGTGGTAGGGCAAAGAAAGGGGTGTAGCAGGCTTCTCTAGCGTGTCACAGTGCCAGGTGTGCATGGGATATGGCACTTTGTTGTATAAAACAGTTCTGTCAGCTAGTGAGTGGGACTACTTTGAGAAATTAGGCTGCCCCTCTCCAGAAAGTTTCTCCTTGCCACCAGAATTGCTTGGGGAAGGAGCTAATCCCTCAGATTTACACAGAAAATTCACCAATGTGCTTGGAGCAACTCCTAAACCTCTAGAAAATCACAGTCCAGAAACATAGCTCTGTATCCTGTAGCGCTGAGCTAAAATAGGGCCTTTTGCTGTAATGCAGTTTCCATGCACAGGGCAGCAGATTTGGATTCCCGCCTGCACAGACCTGGACTCTTAATAAAATTCCATCTGTGTTTCCTGTCCTCTGGGGTGAATTCCTTTGGCTAACAGTGAGGTCTTGGAAAAGAAATAATAATTGCTGTACCAGGACACTCTTAAGAAGGTTGGGTATGGTGTGGATCTTGTATTGTAGAACACTTTTAATGCATGCACACAAAACACAGCTCTGATGCTGCTGGATGATTATCTATGGGAATTTTAGCTATGAATTTCCATTCTCCACTGTTGATGATTTTAGGGATGACTGGAGCACTTTTTAGCATGTAAGAGTGTTTCAGTCCCAACCTGAAATTCATATAGGTTTGATACTGAATTGCATCAAAATCACTATGGGTCTATCTCCCACTTGTGACAGCATTCTAATTAAAGGGAACTGTAACAAAATTTTAGCTGTGGTGAGACTGAACTATGACCCATTCCCTGTCCAAGCCCTGTGCTCTGCATTTTGGACTGGGGAGCTCTCTTCCACTTTAATTAGATGCAGAGAGTTTTGTGTTGAGGATCCTACTGCAAGGGAGCAATCCTCTGCAGATACCGTGTCTGCCTGACGGACTGAGGGATGTGGACTTTCCTCTCAGTGGGTATCTTGTGGCTAAACTAAATGAAGTCAAGGCAAGGAGAGTCTTTTTAGAGCCTTAAAGGCAAGTGGATGTTTACAGTTTTCCTGCTCATTTAATTTGTGGTAGATCTTTGTTGTTCTAACTCTCCCATGTGCAGCTGTGGGTAAGTGAAAGGGTCCTGTCAGCTCGCTCCACCACTTCTCCAATACAAATACTTCCTATATTTTTTAACAGTCTCTGTTTTGGAGCTTGCTGCGGTGATCCTGATCAATGGCCTGGTCACCATGTGCCTGTGAGTGAAGCATGACCATGGTTAGAAATTTTTAATGCCCTTTCCTGAAAGGCTGAAGGCTAAGGCAGATTTGGCCTGTTGGGTGCTCTTAATCTCTGGAAACTTCACTCCACAGCTGACACTGGAGTGCCAGTTAAGGGCATAGGAAGGTCTTCTTCAGCTTTTTTCCTTCTCATTCAATTCCTGTCAGGGTCCAGGGTACCCCATGTACCTTCCCTCATGCAGGCTGCTTCAGCTCAAGTCACCTCTTGCTGGAAAGAAGAAAGAGTCTGGTCAGCTGAGGGGACAGCACAGAAGGAGGATGAACCTGTCCCTGACCACTTTCCCTCCCTGTGCTGAAGCACCCAGGCTATCATCGCCACCCTGGCATCAATGAGGGGTGTTGTGGGCACGTGCAGAGCTGGACCAGGTGGTCCAGAGAAGGCTCAGGAAATTGTGCCTCACACCATAATACTGTCATGTCATCATACTGGTATCACTGAGCAGCTCCCATATTCAGCACTGCAGTGTCAGGGGAATGACAATACATCACCAGAAGAAGCCAGAAGGGGAGTAAAGCAGAACTGAGAGTGGACTCTTCTTCTCCAGTCGTGTGTGCAGGCAGTGTGCAGGACTTGCCCCTCAGCGTTAGCCTCCATCTCAACCCATCACACCCTGCAGCACGGAACAGCGCAGACAGCCCCATGTGGCACTGTGAGGTGGTGAGCCGGGATGCTGACAGCAACTTGTCATGGCACTGCAGGACTTAAGAGTAAAGGGTGGAGCCAGCCAGGGTAAATTGGCCCATGCTGAGCTCCTGGGTGACACTGATTCTCGTTCAAAGCTTGCTTTTCTGAGCCTTTGCTACAGCAGAAGGGACTGTGTACAACAGCACATGTTGAAGGGTCCCTGGAGAAGAAGAAAGGGGCTTCCTGGGTCATCCTGTCTCACATTTGGTTTGGCTTGTAAAGTATCACATTCCCCCATGGTAGACTACAACTACACAGAATAATAGCTGATAGGTTGACTGCTTTCTGTGATGACATTTTTCTTTTTGACACACAAGCAGATGAAGTTTCATTTTATTGAAGAGTTACAGTTTCAGCACTAAGCTGTGCTGGGATTTAACTGTTATGTTTGTATTTTTGATGATTGTGACGTTCAATAATAATTAACATTGACCCAGGAGTTGTACAGGCCATTCTTTGTGTATGTTAACATTATTCTACCCTTGCTCGTAACCAGGTATTCCAGTCTGTATACACCACACAATTTACAGAAAACACATTTTTTTCTAAAATGATGAAAACAGGGAAATTATTGAGGCCATTTCTTATTATGTGTGATATTTTAAAGTCAGGTGTCTTCAGTGCTGTGAGCCCAGCTGTGCAGGCATGGGAAGAAAAATGGAAATCACCTGTGCACATCTCTGTGACTAGTGTGATGGCAACAGGTGCTTAATGTCACGTGAGTTCAGTATCATGCAGGATAAGTAACCCAGCAGTCATTAAAGGCCCTGAATGAATTAGAGCATTCCTGGACTGGCATTTTCTGAAGCCTTCTCTGCAAGAGCGAGTGGCATTGTGGCTTTTGAAAATCATGGCTTTAAAGCCTCTTATTTCAGTCTTAGGTCAAAATAAACTAGGCTCTCCTTTTCTAATATTAATAATTCAGGATTAACTGAAATCCAAGGTAAATTGACATAAGTGATCCTTATACTGAAAAAATGGGTACTCCTCCAAGGAGATTCATGACTATGTCTAAATCATTTAGAAAAGGAGTTTTGTTGTAGTGTTGCACTGCACTGTTTTGTGTCACTAAGACATAGATGACTGAAAGTGAGGCCAAATGAGACCAGAGCTGCAAAGCTACTGAGGAGACTGCAAATGCAAGTGGTCCCATGGTGGGATTTTCAGGAATGCCTATTCAAATGAGGATACCAAAAACTCTTTATAAAATTGGCTTTTTTCCCTCTAGCATGAAAGTTGGCTAACAAAAGGCGAGGCTACCACTATATGTGAAACATATGAATAGAGAGAAAACCCAGTCTATCTCCCAATGAAAGCAAGTCGCTCACTTTAGAGCTGTTTTTACTGAAGCTTTAAATATCCCTAGTAACGGGACTTTCACAGTACTTCTCTGAAAGAGACGCCTCTTCAGTTTAGTATGGTTACCACTGGGACATAGGCAAACTGTTTCCTTCTTGGTTTCATTTAGTTTTGTTTGGCCAGGGAATCAACCTGATTACAGTCCCAGGAGCAGGTGGGAGCTGTGTGCTTCTTCAAAATGACACTGAATCTGATTTCTTGCTATTGAACTTAAATTAGTGGCTGGACTGAAGATGCTTTTTCTTTCAACCTATAGGGACCTCAAGCTGCTGGGGTAACCTTGCAGCAGAACTGAATAGACTTAAAAAGCACAGTTTTGTGTCTCTTACTCCACCCAACTTATTTTGTAATAACCACTAATATGTCTTGTTACTTTGAAATGATCTTTACCCTTTTAAATTAAAGACATGACTTTGAATTAAAGGAGTCACCTTAATAATTACTTTATATGAACCATACCCTCCTTCACGGTGAAGCAACATGCAGCATACACCAAAGAGTGGACTATATATCACTCCAAATGATTCCCTTCTCGAGGGTTATAGCTTTTGAAAATATCACACTTATCTACCTCCTTAGCTGTCATTCAGTCAAGTCTCACAGATAAAGCTTTTAAAATCTATGGTCATTGTTCACCCCCTTCTTGTAGCTCCCTTTCCTGGTCCCCCATTCATGTTATTCTTTGGAACTGCTCTTCCTTTTAGTTGTGTAGATTCAAAAGCCAAGGTCAAAGGGGCCTTTCAGGGCATGTCTACACTGCGTGATGCAGTGTTATCCTGCGACTCCAAAGGAGTGCTGAATGAGCCCAAGTTGGCAGTGCCCTGGAGAGACAAAGGTGTCATTTGGATGAAAGCATCCCATCTTGACTTGGGCACTTAAAGAGATGGAGATTCACCTGTTCTTCTTCCCGTAGCTTTTGCTTCTGATTTTCATTGATTCCCTGGTTAAAGTTTGTGTCTTTATTTCCCTCTCATTCTCTTTGGCCTTTTCATTGATGTGGACTTGTCCTTTCTTTCTTCTGTGTTTCAAGATAATTTACCTTACAGCTTGAAGTGAAAACAGCCAAAATGGCAGGGGAAGGGATGCTGGGATATGATTTTCAAAACCACATAACTTGCTGAAGAATTTAAAAGTCCAACTTCTAAATATACTTAAATGGTCCTGATTTGAAAGACAGTGGTGTTAGGAACTGACATGCCCTGAAAATTCAGGTTTTAATTTATGGCTCTTCTATGTAACAAAATTAATTCAGAGGAAACATGGATGTGAGTCTACAGTGGACGGGGCACTCACCACTAAGTCTATATATTTGGGGAACATATTAAGGAGGTTTTGTCTGTGTGCCAAAAATTATTTGCAATAAGCTGGAGCATACAGTACTCATGGGGCTGGGCATGTACAGAGCTGTCTCTACCTTTGGCTGTGACTGATGGTGGTGAGCAACTGCCCCACGTGAACACAAGAAAATGGCCTGACCGTCACTGACTGTGCCAGCACAGTTCTGCTGCCAGCCTGCTCCTCCTTCAGGTGGGTGGCTGGGAAAGATGGGTGCTGGGAAGGCTTTCCTCATCAGGGCTCCCTAGCACAGGGAGGTTCCCTAAAAAGGCCTTGTCAGTGGGAAGAAAAAAAGCTTCTAAAACACTTCTGAAGTGTGATTTGTCTGACCTAGTTTAGGCTCCTGCTTTAGGATGATCTGAGTCACACCCTCAAAGTTCCCATTTCTCTTCATTGTCACCAAAGGGAGACCCGGTTGAAGCTCTCAGACATGTTTTACCAGGGGACCCCCATCTCCCAAGGGCATGGGGAACATCCATGTGAGTTGGCAAGTGCCCACAAGCTCATGACATATTCTCTTCATCGTGGAGATGAACCCTCAGCAGCACCAGGGGCCAGGGCAGAGGCTCTTAAGTCCCACAGGTGTAATTCAAAATGCCATTGCTCTGCTCCTCAGTGCCTTGGCATGGTGTTGCCAGCAGTGAGGTATGTCACAGAGATCCTTTCCTCAAATGTGATGTCCACTGCTTTCCACTACTCCACTTCTTACCTCTCTTCTTTTATGATTGCACAGTTTGCCTTCTTTTCTCTGCATGCATTTTCTGGAGCTGAATCTGGTTTTCATTACTTAATCCTTTGGTCTACTTCTGTGTCAGCTGGTACTTGCAACTCTTCCCAGTTTAGTATCTTCTTTGAATGTCATTACCATATCATTACTTTTCTTTTCTAGTCTGTAACCCAGGACTAACACGGATACCTTCTTGACCCCAAAAGGCACTTCCCTTAAATTGCATACAGATGTAGATATCTAGCTAGATTTTCTTTGAAATGCTGTTTGCTTTTCTTAAAATAAATGGTGTACTGGGAACTGCAATGATGTCATAGCAACAGGATATGATTGTGTAGGAGTCTGTACTGGGGGGTATTCCAAAAACTATATCTATATACATATGCATTTATTTGTATAAGCGTGCACGCATGCGTGAATATTTGTGTTAATAATGTATTTAGATGTAATTAAAGAGCAAAGACCTTAGTAATAACCTAAGACGATTTTTTTTCTCTTTTACAGGCAGTTTTACATTAAAAATAAATTAGAAGTAACTCTGTGGTGTGGCAGAGAAGCTGATGTAGTGACATTAGTGCTAAATAGAGAACAGCATCTGACTGTGCCTCCCAGACTCAGTAAGTGAAATAAGCTAAATTTGAATTTTGGTAGATGAAATCCTAAAAATCCAGCAATTTGAAAAAAATATATATTTTTAACACGCTCAACATTGTCACACTTTGGTTTAACTGTTGTCTGGGATATTTTTTCACAATGGCAGATACAGCTATCCAGCTCGCGTATATTCTGAGAAAACACGGTGTTATAACTTTCCAGACGCGTGCTTGGGAGCGAGTGCATGTGCGCATTAACGCTCGCTGGGGCTCCTGCATCGCCATCATCTCCTGTGCATGCAGACCCATGCACTCCCACTCCCACACGTGCATGGGGGCTGCCTCCGTGTGTGAACATGCACATCTGCCTCTCACCAGTCCACAGCAATTTGCAGGCACACATTGATAGGTGTAGGAATTACTTCAACACGGAAATTAATTGAGATCTATATGGAAGGGAAAGGGATGATTTCTGGTTTGGAAGCTATTCCGTTTAAAAAAAGTGTCGCAGGAGTATCATTTTCTGTGCCTATGGAAGGTCTGTGGGATGGACTGAGGGAACAAGGGAGAAAGTTGTCCCGTTCAGTGCTGCAGGACATCACTATTCAGGGTTTATGCCTGCACATATAGAGAAGGCAGCACGTGTATACATGTTTGCGAGTGTGCTGGGGAGAGGGGTTTCCAACAGCCATTTTTACATATTTACCAGTTCTCGTTTAGCTCGCAGCTCCCACCTACGGTACATCACCTGTCCATGGCATGTACTGCCTACCATGGCAGTACCTTCGTTCCCTCTTCTCCCCTCCGTGCCCACCCCACCCCACGCTTTCTCCACGCATAAATCCCACTCCTGGCCGTGGCCGGGGGCTTCGGCTGCTCCGGTGGGAATAGGGCTGGGGGCTCCCCAGCCACCCGATCCCCTCCTCGCCCGGTGCCTCCCAGACACACCCGAGCCCACCCCACCCCTCCGCAGCCCGCAGTGTCCCCTCTCCCCTGTCGCCTCTGTACAGTGGGAAAGTCGTTGGGTAATTGGGTCCAGATTGAAGATTTTAATTATTCATGAGGCTGGCGAGGGACTTGGGGGGTGGGGGTGGCTGCCGGGG
>VXAD01003953.1:299320-380465 GCA_013399195.1 Dicrurus megarhynchus | reverse complement strand
TGGGGCGGGGGGGGGGAGGGGGAGGGGAGTGTTGCGGCTGGCAGGAAACGTGATGAGATCTGGCTCTACCTTGGAGATAAAGGAAGCAATTCTTCATCTTATGCCAAAAAAGAACGGATGCCCAGTGAGCCTTGATCCCTGGGCAGAACGCTCTCAATTGCTCCCGTTTCTGATGAATGGGAGATGCTTTATGAGCCTGTGCTGTGAGGTGGCTCGGAGGACAGGTGTATTCATTTTTTTGTGTTACAGCAATCTGAGCAAGAATTAACCTGAAGGAATTCTTTTTTTAACCTATGCTATAGTGAAAAATCCAATTAATTAATAACAAAAGCATTAGCCTAAGGAGGGGGAGAGTCACCCTCTTTGCAATACCCTTCATAGTACAACCAGTTAGACAACTGTGCACCAGCTGGTAAAGAGACAGAGGACCACGCCTCTGTTAGCTCCGAACTCGGGTGGGATAAGAGAAGCTCGCGGTGTGAACCTGTTGGAAACCCGTTCATTTTCTTTCCTGTTACCACCCGGCTTTTGCTATAAGGGAATTGGGATGATGAGAATGTTTGGGTGGTGGCTAGTTTTCAGTGTCAAAATTTTTGTGTCCAAAATGATAATGAAATTAGAAAAAAAAAAGCTACTTAGATCATTTCCCTCTCACCCTTCCCCCTTTTATTTTGTGTGAAAGCACAAACCTGCTCCTGATTAAGAAAGCCTATTTTGGCTGAACCTCTTGGACTTCCTAGAGAGGATGCTGGATTTATGCAGTTAGAACTTTGAGGCAGGAACTGACCCTAGATATCTTTGTAAGACATTTTTGAAACTTCCAAGAATTACGGATTCGTAGGAGCTCTGGTCCTTGTTCTGAGCACAAAACTCAACTCAGTCTCAGGCACAGCACCATACTGGTTACTTTCTTTATATATGCGCACATTTCTGTGTCTTTTACAACGTAGCACTGCAGTATTCTGTTCACACGCTGATGTGAGTAACTACAGTTCCTGCGGAACAGCACAGTGTTGAAAGAAGATTCAGGTTAAAGTGTGTTTCTGAATGGAGATGTGCGTGTTAGCAAACGAAGGAGAAATTTGTAGAATAATGGGGAGGGGCAAGTGATCGGGATAGAAGGAGACCCTGCGTCATCCTGTGTTTTTCCTCATGCAGGTTTTTCAAATGCTTTGCAATTAATGATATGCTCACTAAAATCTGGAAGGAGGGGGTGAAGACTGGGGGGGGGGAACACGTTGCAGTCAGCCAGCAGAGCACGTTCTTGTGGCAAATACGGGATGAAAAGAGCAGAGGAGGAGAAGGAAGGCAGACCGTGGCAAAGTGACAGAGCAGTGGGTGGAGGTGCACAGCAAATTTTAAAATAAAGTAGGAGCTCTGGGGTTCTTTAGAGTCCGAAGAGAGCTACTGAGGAAGAGGGATCATTCTGCCCATACCGTCGCAGGTTGGGCATTAAAGCTCCTGAACGGTATTCCGATGTACCTGTTCTTTACATCTGTCTGGGTTTACTCCTGTCGTTGTGTATTCGGTGGTATTTAGCAATGCGTGGCATGCGGGTACCCCGCTCGCACGCAGCCCTCCGTGCCCGCTGCCACACGGATCCACCGCATGGTACACACCCCTTTGCGCGTTCACGAGCAGCTCGCAGCCGCGCTCCGCCAGCGCTCGCGTCCGTACTACACGGATACGCACAGGCACACCGTGCGCTCGTCGCACATGCTTTCCCGAGCCTCACGCAGCCACACAACCCGATTGTGCCTGCCCCAGCGTATTCGTGGGTATTGCTGGGCTCGGAGCCCAGCTGCTGCTCCTGTACCTGAGTACACGCCACAATTGCCAGACTGGCAATATAGCAGCTCGCTCGGGAAAGCTGATGATGCACCAGAGAAAGCTCTGATTGGGAGAAGAAAAAGACCTCGGTTTTCAGCTTGTGCTCTTCGTCTGTCCCCACCCAGACCTTTCACAGAGAGAAAAATATGGAATGGGTTCTTCAGCACTGGCAGGAGTTTTCTTCCCAAAATAAAGACAGCTCTCCTCAAAGTATTTTTCAGGGGAAGTCCCTGGTGTCCCGCCTTTCTGGCAGCTAAAGAGCAAAATGTTGAAATTACAGGCTTGGGCATGGAAGAAATCTCTTCACATTTGTGTCTAGGTGTGCCTGTGTGTGTCTGTCCTCCCACCCCTCAGAGACAAATATGTTCACACACTCATACCTTGCAGATTATTCTTTCTTGTGGGTGCGATGCCAGTGTGAAGAGTGAAGTATTTGACTGACTGACTGACTGTGCCCGCCCATGAGAGATGCAGATAGCTAAGTGTTGTCATTTCTGCCTACAGCTGACTGCAGGTTTGAATCTGAGCCCACAAAATATTCAGCTGAAAGGTAGCATAACTGAAAGGCTGGGTCGAGCTATATCTGAAAAACCGAACTCAACCTTTACTGCCAGCGAAAGATGCAGTCAGTAACACGCAGGGCTGGGCAGTGAGATAGGTGGCTAGAAATGCAAGTGTTGCATGCACTGCATTCTAGAACAGATGGACGTTATGGGGGTATGTGCTCAGTATTGGATTGCATGAGTGATTAAACAATAACCCGCAAGCAGGTTTCCCACTTGTGGGTGAGATGAGTCTCATTCATCACCAGCCATAGACGATGGCTTCCCTCCCATTCTGTCTTCTCCTCCTCACCCCAGCGCCTGAGAGCCAGCGGCTGCAAAGGTTTAAACCTGCCACACCCATCAAATCAAAGGAGGGAGAGGGGAGAAGAGGCAGTCTGCATTTCTTCCCCCTTCCACATGAGCAGCATGAATAAACAGGGCTGTACCTCTAAAGATGCAGTTTAATGCAATTGGAGAAGGCAAAAGCATTAGGGAACAGTTCTAGCAATTACAGCCAGCCGGTGAGGTGGCTTGTCATTCCAGGAACTGCAGAGGTGTACAAGAAGGAGGAAATGGAGAAAAAGAGAGAGGGGAAGATGCATGCAGAGTTAAGGTTTTCTTGCCTCAGGATATTAAAATGTCTCAGGCTTCATTTAAAATAACTTAATTATACTGCACAATCCAGATGCTTCAAAACTTGCAAGGCGTGGTCTTACCTTTAAACACTGCCGTGGACAGAGGAAAAGGAGTATTTTAAAGGATCCACGCCTCTCCTCCCACCACTTGCCAGCATGGTGTAAATTACCACAGACTACTGAGTTCAGGGCAGAGGCACTTCGTCTGCACCTAGGGAGAGTCTAGCCACTGCCTCTGCCTTTCTGAGAGACACTGAGCAGCTTCTCTGCTTCTTCCAGTAAACAATTGCTCCATGGAAGTTTAATTACTCCAGGTCCTTACTATTTCTCTTCCTGGGGCAATACCCCTGAGATTTCTACTGAGAAGGGTGTCTCCAGAGAAACACCTCTCCCATCACCCTCTCCTCCACTGCCTTTGCTGACTGTTAGAGACATTGATTTCTCCTAGATCATGTAATGTAACCGTTCTTAATGGCACAGACAAGCCCCCCCTCCTAGGGAACTAATTGCAGGCAGAGATTCCAGTGGGAGAAGGACAGCCGTAGTGCTTAGTGGGAAGGAAACCAGTCTGTGGATCTGAATTGTCTGTAGCCACTTGCTCCTGAATCGAAGTCCCAGAAAAACCAGTCAGGCAGTACCTGCTGTTATACAGAGGCATCCCTGCCTAGAGGGCTGCACTGAATCTTCTGTGTGACCATGCCAGGCTGGGGACACGTGTGCAGCCGAAGGAACCAACATGTATTATCTGAGGACTTGTCCTGGCCCAATGCGGGGACTGCCTGGATGATCTCAGAGCTGCTCCTGCCTCAGGAAAAGGAAGTGAGCTGTAGCTCCAGACTCTGCCCATCCCATGCTGAGAGGGTGGGCATCACTTGGGGATGAGGATGAGAGGGACCTCTCCTTTGGTCATGTGGTTCTGACTGACTAAAGGGAGAAATTGCAAAGAGTTTTCACCTCAAATCCACTCTCATTTCAGGCCAGCTGTCCTGGACCCTGAGGTTAGCTCAGTTGGTTAGAGCATGATGCTGTTAACACCAAAGTTGTGGGACCAATCCCTGGGTGGGCCATTGACTTAAGGGCTGTACTTGATGATCCTTATGGATCCCTGTACACTCAGAATATTATCTGTTTTTGATTCTGTGATGCCATCTCAGGATCTAGTAGCCATCCTGCACAGGCATTATATTTCCCTCTCCTCACTTCCCCGAGAGCAGGAATTTCTCACTGCTGGCAGCTGCCAAGTTGCAATGCTTTCTTGGGCTAGTGGGAAGGTGAACCAGGCCCATTGCCCCTTGCAAGATGAAGGCAGGCTGATAGTCTTGCATGATGCAAACAAAGGATGTGTATTCCTGCTTGGATTTGCTGTGCTTGTGCTGTGAGGTGTGTGCTCCTCATAGTGACTCGTGTGCTCCGTGTGCTGTCCATGACAGAGGACATGGGGTAGAAGTGGGTTCTGATCTCTACCAAGCAGACACGTATCTGCTGAGGGATTGGTGCACTAACAGGTAAAACAGCAGCTATAGCCTGAAGGTTGCCTCTGCTTTTGGCTGAGATAATTTGAAGCAAAAGCACCAGAATCACAGAATATTCTGAGTTGGAAGGGACCCACAAAGATCACCAAGTCCAGCTTTTAAGTGAATGATCCCTATGGGATTGAACCCACAACCTTGGTGTTATTAGCACCATGCTGTATAAACTGAGGCCTCTGCATGGCTGTGGAAGGCTGGTGATGCATTGCTGACTGCCATTTGCTCAGTGCATGCACTACTGGCCCATACATCCTTCCTTCTGTACAACTCTCCCATTATCCTTTTCCTGAACATAAATGACTTGTGATTCCTTTGTTGTTTTGGGCTTCCTCCCTACTCTGGGAGGGCTTTATTTGGATTTCAGAATGAACAATAGCTCTGATGACAGTGCCAGGCTAAAGACACCTGAGGATGAGAAACCTCTTGATGGCAGGTTTCTGTTTTGATGCCCTTTGGAAGTCACTGTGTGCTTCCCCTGTTTGCTGTGAGTCTGACAAGTCTCATAGGTAGATTTGTCAGCAGTCCTTACCTGTCTGCATCTAAGTTTTGAAATCCCAGTGTTCAGTGTTGTAAAGAAACAACCGTAACCCTGTAGCTCTACACAGAGGAATGTCGGGCTGACAAGAGGAGGTTGGTGATCCAGAAAGACGTGGTGGAAGGTACAAATGCTTGCTGGTAGAATATCTTGCTGTGGGAGTACCAGAGCAGGTATCCAGATGAAACACCTTTCAACATCTGAAGTCCAAAATCAAAGTCTGGAATCCATCCATGTTTATTTAATCTATAATTCCAAGATCCTCCTGAGCACACCAGGAGGTGACATGTAACCTCAGAGCTCTGATGGCCTCATGTGGAGAAGGTGTTTATATTTCCTTAGGGCTCTCTCTATCACCTGCTGAGTGTGTGTGTGTGTAAAACTCGATGGCTTTTTATGGTTGTGAGCACCACAGGCCAGTATATAGGAATTGGTTTAGGGAGAGCTGGTTTCTCTTTCTAGCAGTGCTATTAACCTGCTTTCTGACTTGATCTAAGCATACATTCTCTGAGTGTTACGGCCATCTCTGCAAGATGCTTCTTTAATTTGGAAACTAAACAATTAGTGTGGGAAAAAAAAGGGATTCAGAAGCCCTCAAGTGAGAGATGCTTTAGACAGGAAAAGCTCTGCTTTATCCATCCTCAGTCACTCCTGCAGTGCTAGGATGTTTATTAGCCCCTTGAGTTCCTTTAACACAAACCATTGATTTTCTTCCCAGACCCAGGCTTTATTATAATGGACCAGAGCCTGAGAGTAGGGCTACAACTTAGTTTTCTCCCCACTATTCACCAGAGTGGTAGCTCCTCCCTGACCAGCACAGTGATCCAGCCTACAATATGTGTATGGGGTGAAGGAATAGTGTAACGAAAATAGTGATTTGTTTTCAATACAGCAAGAGGAATTTGTGCTTTTGGAGTTACACTGATCCTGCTGTCTCCGCCTGTTACTCATTCTGTCTCTTCTCCCCATCTGTTCTGCTCCTTGCCTTCCCCCTGCTCCCTTGACCATGCAGGCCTCCTGCTGCTCCTTCTCTCCCCTAGCTAGATCCCAGCCCTCCATTATGCTGTGTTTCTTGGGGACTCCTGCTGGCAGCATCAGCCACTACCGCCAGGGACTGGCCCCCTTCACCCTTCCTGGCACTGGTATCCAAAGGAAAACTGGTTTCCTTCTTTGTGCTCCAGTTGCTTTTGTATCTGCTGCAGTTCTCCACTTGGGCAGGAGTTGCAGCTGCTACAAATGAGCATCCCTAGACAGAGACAGCAAAGTGGTGCATCTTCACCTCTCACCTTGCTCTTGGCATAGGTAGAAGGTTACCCAGCCCCAGCAGCAGCTGGGAAAGCTATGCAACAGGAGCCATGCATGCAGTACAAACTAGTGTCAGCAATCCTGCTTTCCTGATGGTTCATGCTCCTTCCAGGCTTGTCCCTTGCCTTCTAATGCCGCTGTTGGGTGGCAGGCTGTGCTCCAGCTGTCTTGTTGGCCCAAGACAGGGTGTCCTGAACCTGCCAACCAGGGCTGGTTGGCATTTATGTCTCAAAAGGGAAGCCAGGATGTACTTACAGTCTCTTAAATTATGAACAGTAAATGTCAGTCCCGTTTGTTACTCATCTTGCAACTGAAGTTTCTTGAATTAATTCCAGCCGTAATCACAGTATATCTCTATTTATAGAAAGCTGGGACATCTCACAATATTTAGGCATTCTCTCTGGAGGATACACCTTTCTGTAAGAGCTGGTAATTAGTAAAGCTAAAAGGCTCCAAAAGAATCTCACTTACTTGGTTTGAATGCCCTTAAAATTCAGGGGTGCAGGGGAATGCGTTTGGATCTGAACCCCTTCTCATAATTGCCTAGAAGTGCTACTGTGCTGTCAGGAACTTCAGTTTTTTTATGAATTGGGATGATTTCTAATAATTGGTAACGTACAGAATAATTTTCAGTTTCGATTACTCTTATAATTGTTAAGACTATTATCAATTAGCATTCAGTTCATCAGACTATTGAGTGGAGTCTAATCCATTTATTTAATTAATAGCATCCAATGACCTTATAAATCTGCAATGTTAAGTACTCCAGGGTGTGCAGGTTGGGCACCATGGTACTATGCTATGCTCTTTTGCAGAAGAGGCCAGTCATTTATACTAATTCAGACTGAAACCATCAGGATGTAAACCACAATGGTTTTGAACTGACCGTTGCTCTCCTTGTATCATTCCACCTTCTGTCTGCCCACAGCTTTAGGAGTAAGGCATTCAGTGGTGGATTTATAAATAATTTAACAAAAAGTCATCTAGGTTTGGAAGGGTAGACATAAAGAAACAAGTGTCAGTTGCTGATTTGCTGACAGTAAAATTGCAGCCATTTGGTTTTGTGTGAGAGTGAAATCACCTGCAGAGCAAACGCAGGGAGGGCATCACCTGCTCGGCTGTGCCTGAGAAGAGTGGTGAAGCTGGGACACAGTACTGGAATGATGGGGAACTGAGGCAAAGGGGCTTTTAGAAGCTGGACGAAAAGTTTACCCCCAGCAGGGATGCTTCACTGTGTTCCCTAGAACTGGGGGCACCTTTCACCTTACATAGTGTTAAAATTTTAATTCTGGGCTTGTTATGTTGGAGAAGTCAGACTGGCATCTTGCAACAACCTGGATTGCACAGGCTGAGATGATTCTGTCAGAATGAAGGCTTTGCCTGATCAAAGATGAAAAACTGTGGCTTTAACCCTTCCTGCTGTTTGTAGTTCCAGTTGAAAACTCAGAAGAATTTCAAGTCCTACACAGAGTTTTGAGGACTGAAAACTGTAACAGAAAATTGATGTTTAATGTTGACTGTTAAAATTGCAGTCAAAATCATGATAGGGATGCAACCAGTCCTGCCTAAAGCACAACACTGTGAAATGGCCTTTCCCTTGTATCCTAAATTCCACTCAGAATACCAGCTAGAAGAGATAAAACCCTAAGGGAAGGACAAATGGAGCAAGGCAAAAAAGATCTCCCCCCAAAATAACTGAAGAACTGAAGCCAGCTGAAATCTCCATGAAGTAAACAGAAGTTGGATAACTTCCAGACAATAGTTAGCAAAGTTAATATATGAAGCAGTACTTGAAGCTCGCTCTTATATGGTAAAACTGGATATGCAGCAAAAAGAACCCTCCATTATGATGCCAGTGTACAAGATTCTGTAGAAGACAAAAAAAAAAATAAAGACAAATTAGTGAAAAATGACCTGCAATGGCTCATAGGAACTTTGAGCAAATCTTCTTTTAAAGTTCAGTTAATTCTTACATATATTCATGTTTTTCTTCCTTTGAGTGGTATGGTTCCACAAATCAGGAAGAGATACTATGAGACAATGCCTTCTCTTGTAGAATTACTCTTTAATCAGGGTGTGACTGTCAAGAGGAGTCTGAAATGTATCACAGCATTTTACCATTGTTCTGAGCTGAGAAATAAGGGGTTGTTCTAAACTGAACTACGTTCTTAGAGGTGTCTGTCATAGGCTGTAGAACTTTAGAGCTTCCTTCCTTTTTTACTGTGGAGGTGCCTAAAGCCCTCAGATAATTACACTTAAAACTGTAAAGTTCCTGTAACATTAAAAGGCTGCGTACTGACATGCCTAGATGATCCTTAGTTTTATAAGCCATAATCAGCTCAATACACAGACAAATAAAATATTAATTGAGCCAAGCAAGAGAGTGAAATAATATCATCCTGACTCTCTCTGTTTATGATGGTCATGGAGAGGAGGGAAGAGCTGTGGTTGAAGCTTTACATCAAGCATTGTCAATAAGGCCAAAGCATTTTATGCCCATTTTGCGTATCTTCAGTAACATGATCAGCTGCGAGGTGATGGTTAGAACAGTTAACAGGAGCCGCAAAGGAGGAAGATCAGGATCTAGGAAAAGGGCAGAACAAGTCAAGATGTACTGATGTAAGATGGTTCTTTCAAGTCATCCTAGCTTATTTACAAAGGTGAGGGAAGCAATCTCTGAACCATAAGCTTTGAATGCTTTGAAAACTCATGAGGGCTGGATGAGGTGTCAGAAGGCTGAAAACAAGCAGAAGATAAGAAATTGCAGACTACCCGGTTTAACTTCATTCCTGGGGAAAAAAATTGGTGGAAATAATCAAATAAAGGAGATTATTAGGAGCCAGCACAGATCTGTCAAGAACAGATCACGTCAAACTAATTTAGCTTTCTTCTGTAACAAGCCTTGTGGATACAGAGGAAGTAGTTGTCATACCTTGTCATTTGTAAGGATTTTGACATTATCTCACAGTCTTTTTTCATAAATGAAGCAAAGAAACATATTCCAAAGGAAGGCATTACAGCAGGGATGCAGAGCTGGTGTAGATAATTTTACTCAATGAGCAATTCTCACTGATTTCCTGTTGCAACGGAAGACTCTATTGAGCAGGTTGCCACAAGCTTATGCTGTGGCCTGCTAGTGCTTCATATTTTCATTAAATACATTGTACTTTATATTACAATTTTAACCTGGATGACTGTCTAGAGGAAGTGTTTTATAAAATCTGCAGATGGCATAAACCAAGTATAGGCTGGGGGAAACAGCTGTAATTCAAGAAAAGCTTGTCAAACCAGCAACCTGGTTTGAACAGCATCAGAGTGAATGTGAAGTGCTCTCCCTGGGAATGATTAATAAATTGCAGCCAGTTGTGCATGGGAGACCACAGGCTGCCCTTTGGGAGGGAAGACAGGGTCTCTAGAGGACCACAAGTTCAGTGTAAGTCTAGAACATTTTCCTGTTGCCAGGAAGGGAAACATCATCCTACCAGGCTGTGCAAGTGGGAGCATCTCAGAAGCCTTCAGCTCTGATGTGCACACGTAGGACTCAGCTGAAATGCCCTGCCTTAGTCTCGTTCTGCACTCTAAGGAAGTGTGGTCCAGTGAGAGAGTGTGCAGACTGGGGTAGTGAGAATTGCTTGAGGTCAAAGAAGAAAAAGACTGAAATAAGTAGGGTTGTTTAACATAAAAGGAATAAGGCCAAAAGTGGTCCAGATGCTAGTCTAGCAAGTGCAAGAAAATAGGAGCAATCTGTTCTTGCTTCCCATGATGTAGAAAACTAGGAGTAATGGTCTTTAATGGGATGTCCAAAAAGATTGTGATGCACTGGGATATATTGAGTAAACTGGAGGGCTGTAAGAAGTACCTCTGGACCAGAGGATGGACTAAATGGTCTCTTGTGCTCTTTCAACACTATTTCATATGATTATTATCAAATATTCACTGAAGCAGAAACTGGACCCAGTCTGTCCTCTTGCAGATGTGTGCTTAACCAGTAGGATATAAAGTGATATTTACTTCTGTATGCTCTCTGTCTCTGGCCTGATGCTTATTTAATTCTTCCATGAAAAAAGCCAAGGAGCTTAGGCAGGAAAAGCTGTGAGCAGCTTGCTCTAAACAGTCCTTTGTAGAAGGGAGGCTTGAGATCTTTTCAGGTACAGTAGTTGAATCAACATCTTCCATAATTTAGGGAAACTAGTGTGTCCACTGAGATACTGAATAAATACCTATCTACTGCACACTGTCAGATAGGAACTAGAGTTGTTTCTTTCAGTGCAGGGATTCAGGGCTTGGAATCCAAGCCAGAAGGTACCTCACCAATAACCAGAGCAAGATGTCTAAACCCAGACTGTTTAGACTCTGTCTTCAGCATCTGTTATAGGCAGGGTCAAAAGGCATTCATTTGATGTGTTATGGTACTGAGGTGCCCAGTTGTACCCATATTTTCTAGTGGACTTAAGACTATGGTTTCAGCAAGACATCTCACCTTCTTCCTAGACTTAGCCCCAACATCTATCTCCTGAATCCAGACATCTGCCAGAACTCCACAGTGAAGTGGCCCTTTTCATCATCTTCACACGAGAATTATTACAAGGGATTTATCAATTGGTGGCTTCTTCCACCTGCCTGACATGAATTGTCTCAAAGCACTTGTATGGCAGTCACTCAGAAATTCCCAACCAGAGTGCTGTACTCCTACTAGAAGTCACCTTCAGTGCTTAATCCCCTCTGCTGCCATTATGATGTGTCCTAGTGGTTGCTGGGAATACAGAATAAAACATACTGAGATAACATATTCACCTTCACTGGATGTATTCTCATGCAGCAGAAGAGCTAGTGCTGCATGGGAATACAGGACTAAAGCTGATCTGTGGTATCTTCCAATATCTCATGCTAAATCCATACAATCCTCGGGAAGATATCCTTTGTTTATTCCTAGGTCTTTTCACAACACAAGAGGAGGAACAAGACACCCTGCCTATAGTCAGGATTACCCAACTTCTGGCAGATGAGATAAATTGCAATAGTCAAAGACAATCTTTTCATCTACATCAAACTTTACTGAGCTTTTCCTGTTTGGACAAGAATTTTCTTGGTAGGGGTCTTCTTCAAATAAGCACGGTGGTTTTTTAATTTATTTGTCTGTTGAGATTAGAGGAATAAAGCTTTGAAAGCGCAAGGAATTTTGCAAGCATTTAATAGGTAACAGTTGCACCTTTATAATACAAAGGAGAATGTTATGATTTCAAATGATGAAATTTCCTATTTTCTCCCTTTTTAGTTTACATTAAAAAAAAAAAGATTAAACACCTTTATTAAGCATACATTTAGTTTTCAAAGTCAAACACTTAGAATGCAGAAAATTAATTAAAAGGGTTGCCTATCCATCTTTAATTTGTCTTCTCTCATGAATAGACATAAAAATGTGGTTCTTAATTATAAGATCAAACACTGGTGCCTTTTTTTTCAAAAGGATCTCTGTCTCATTCAGTGCACAGAATGGAATATACTTCGGGACTGAATGAGTTTTGCCATAAACGAAGCTGATTTCTATAGGTCTCCTGTTTCATTTACTGCCAGTGATGAAGGTTATGTATTGAACTGGGCAGGGGGCTGTTCAAAAACAGAAGAATGGTCTCATATTTTGGCAATTGAATACTGCCCTGAAGAATTAGGCTTTTTCCTGCCTTCTGTCACAAGTTCCTACGTGATATGAAAAGACCACATAAACGAGGTTTTCCATGGGTGGCCGCTAATTGGTGTGTTCTCATTTTCTGGGTTCTCAGTTTGAGACACCTGGGGTCTGACTTGCAGAAGTGCAGAGCTGGTATTGTATGGAGGTTTGCTGTCAACACACACAGAGCTGGGGAAATACTAATCCAAGGCATCATGAATTAGGGACCCAAAATTTATCGTTGCTCTGGCCATTTTGACCTTATCCTCTTTTTGTTTGATTTTAGTGTCTGTAAAATAGAGATAACAACCCCACCTATCTCTGTGGGAGAATATCCATTACGGCTTGTGAAGCAATGAGATATTATGGCAAAATAGCACCACAGAAAAAGACCATGAGGAAGTCAATATTCTGCATTCAGTGATGGGTTTGAGTGGTGTGTGGCAAATAAGACACTTTGGTGTGCTTAAAATTAGGATAACAGGAAAATACTGAATTGCTACTCACTCTGTGAGCGCTGTCTGTCCTTTGTAGTCGCTGAGGTGGGGGACACTTTCAAGGAAAAAAAGATACAATTAAGACTATTTAAAGGCATCTGTACAAGGAAGTCAAAGTGAGGTTTCAGAGGTAATCTCCATTTTACATTTTCCTCTTCCGCTTTTAACGTGTGCCCAGAAGGAAGCTTGTAAGACAGGCTTTTTATGTAATACATGAGTCACATTACTTTTGACTTGTGCCTGTGAATGATGGGTTGCAAAATAATTGGGAAAAAATGGGCCAACGGTGTTATCACTGAAACTAGTACTACACTTTTCATTCATGTTGGAGGATGTCAGCTTAGATCCTTAACAAATCATTCCTGGAACACTCTTGTCATTACTCCATTTGTATGTGAGGAAACTGAGGCACAGAAGAAGGTGGAATAATCTGCTGCAGTAATTCTGTCTGTTTTCTCTGTACACAACTAATAGATTTTAAAGTAGCATTCACATTCCTTGTGAATGAATTAATCTAGAAAGGACAGAAGAAAGATAGGTTTGTTGCTCTCTTCTTCCCCTCCCTTCTACTCACCTGGAATAAATAGTTTGAGTAATGAAAATAACTTGCTTGCTTTATTTGCCAGTCACTTTTTTTTTGTGTCTGTGGGGTGGGACACGTATCTGCCTATGGGACTCTGTGGGGGGATCTTGTAAGGAAGAACTGAAGTAGTGGAAGCAAGCAGGTCTGTGCTATCCTAGGTCCTGTATTCTAAACTTGTGCTATGCTCATGAAGTTCAGGCTCTTGGTTGCTGCCCTGGAGGATCTCCAGGTGGGGAAGGTGTGCTCGCAACAGGGTCTGAATCATAAGCTCCACACCAGGATGGGCTTAAGAAAGAGATCGGAGTCTTCAAACTGCACTTAACAGGGAGCCTGAGAAGAGGCAAGAACCTTGGTGGTACACTGTCATACACTTTTATTGATGAGAGCCTTCTCCGTACTCTGAATATGCTGTTGCTATTGTGGACACCATGAATATTTGCATTGCCTTTCTCAAATCCCTGGTGTATAAGATGGGACACAATTTTCTGGTCACGCACATGTGGGGAATTTTTCCTACCATGGCTACATGTGCTGGCTGCTGCTGAACTGTTGTGTTGCCTCCTAAGCCTCTATGTCTGTGAATTATCTCCAGATGAAAATTTATTTCTCCAAGGGGTGCACAAAGCAGCCTAATATGCTCAAGGGAGAGTTTTTCTTAGCAGAGACTGAAATGGAAATACAGAAGTCCCAGTACAAAAATTCATGAATCTCACGGGGGGAAAAAAGCAACTCTTGGGCACTGTGTAAGCATGGAAGAAGAGTAGTGACTATGTCTGTTGTCCTGAAATGTGCCAGCATAGCATGACACTGTAAACATGTCAAATCTAATCCCTGGTCATGGTTTGAAGCCTATGCCTTCTGAGGACACCCTGTCTTTTATTTAAGGACCTTCTGCTGAGATTTCCCTCCATGGTAGCTTAAAAGACCATCCTCCTGCTCCTCTGGAGTTAAACCTCTGTCTGCCAGGACTGGTGCAGAGCTGATAGTCAAGACAGAATAATCAGAAGAGATATTTCATGCAGGCAGTGTCAGTGGCCAAATGTTGGCAGGTCTGGAGGATGGACACTGACCCTCTGCCACTTCAGAATGGAAGTGGGGAGGCTGTCAGTGTAGGGAAGAAAG
The DNA here is from genome assembly GCA_013399195.1 of Dicrurus megarhynchus. Classification (NCBI taxonomy): domain Eukaryota; kingdom Metazoa; phylum Chordata; class Aves; order Passeriformes; family Dicruridae; genus Dicrurus; species Dicrurus megarhynchus. The sequence goes on along the minus strand of VXAD01003953.1, from coordinate 366,216 downwards.
AGACCTTGCTGCCAAGTGAAAATGTGGTTGTCTCTCTGGGCCAAACCTGATACATGTGTGCCAGGAAGGCAGTGGAAATGTACATCTTGGGTTAGCTTTTGTGAGATGGTGGGGATTTCATGGTTCCCTACTCTTCCCAAAGCAGATGGGATTTTGGTCTAACTTTGCAGCAACCCTTGTGGAAATATGCACTGCCACAGCGCAGAAATGGGAGAGGGTAGCAGAAAACGCACTGGACTAGGTCAGGAGATAATTTTTTTGGAAATATCTGTGATCATGGGGCTTCACTGGCCTCTTATCCCTCTAGAAGGAGAAGCACTGACCCCAGCAGGTAATACTGTAACTTGTATTACAACTTCCACCTGCTCTGGAACTTCATGAAGGGGCTTTACCAAGCTAAGGTTAGCCTTCCCATCTCACAAAGTGCAGTAATGGGCCCCACTGGCAGGGCTTGCTTGCTTCTCTTCCATGGTTCTGACCTGTCCCTGCAAAGGGCAAAATGTGCTTCTGGTTGCTGTGCTTCCTTAAATCCATCCAGTTCCATCTTTCACATACGATTCATTTTCTCTCAGCTTCATGCAGTATGGTATCATCGATGCTGATATCCCCAGCCTGTAATTTTTCAACTTCTCTTGAGTACTTGCCTCTAAGCTCTTCTTGCTGTCAGGTGCAGCAGACAGCAGAGGATGCTGAGCACCTCTGAGGGGTACCATACAAAGCAATTCTGCTGTTTGGAAATCCATTTGTGAAAGCTGAGCAGCACAGAAATGCCTGGAGAAGTTAATCAGAATTGGAGATAGGCAGAGTTTTTAAAGAAACACAAGCTTCAAGTACTATGGTGTAAGCAGGAGGTCATTTTACTGCCAGTGGCAGTGAAATAGTGCTCAGTTATACTGAGCATGGAAAGTGCTAAACAGGATTTCTGCCATTCCTTTGCTCCACTTTCATCAACGCCCTGTGCTTATGCCCTGCAGCAGCGCTGCTATTCCAGCTCTGATGTTCCAGGGTAGCTATGGAGCTGACAAAAACTAGGCAAGGATATAGCTGATCCTTTGAACAAAGTAATTCTCTGTTCAGTAGCTTTTTGTACATATTAAATGATTAAATCTTCAGGGGGCTTTTCCCTGATGCAGTAATTGTGCATTCATTAAATTGACTGATAAAATGTACTTTCTATTAATTTATTTTTTGCTAAGAAAAACCCTTCATTTTCCACTGATAATCCTGCCTCACCTAATTCAAGGATGGACAACTTGTGGCTTTGGACCCAGAGACAGATACTGAGTGATTGACATATAACTCCCATGACAGAATCACAGAACCATTTAGGTTGCAAAAGACCTTTAAGATCATCAAGTCCAGCCTTTGTCTGATCAGCACCTTACCAACTAAACCATGGCACTGAGTGCCACATCCAGTCATTTTGTGAACACCTCCAGGGGTGGCGACTCCACCACCTTTCTGGACACCCCATTTCAATGCATGGCATCCCTTTCTGTGAAGAAATTCCTCCTCATGTCAAACTTGAACCTCCCCTGGTGCAGCTTGGGGTTATGGATATATGTTGTATTACTGCCAGCACACTGCTGATGTTAGGACTGCTTTTTTATCAGTATCTCCATGTAGGAGGAAGCTCCCAGGGGCTTCTGAGGCCAGCAGCTTCCTACAAGCTCTGGCACTCAGCTGGGCACCTGGCCTCATCCCATCCCACACTGGATGCTGGCACCCTGGCGAGCCATTGCTTGTTTCTGCCTGGGAGCTGCTTGTTGAAAAATCCCTCACCTTGCCTAAGGTACTGGATAGGGGGTTGGCACCTCTTGGAAATTGAAAGTTGTTTTGGGTTTTTTGGGGTTTTTTTTAAGATGCTGAGGAAGCCAAGAGGTTTGAGCTCCCATGATGTAGTTAATTACATTTTAAAAAGTGAAATCTGGGTAAGAGTTGAATTATCCCATATTATTGGGAATGGAAATAGATTTAGACTTTAGCTGTAGTATGAGCTAATAATATATGTGTGATAAAGACCACAGAGAAACTGTGTTAGAAGAAAGTTATCAAAGATGCTAAAGCAAGTATAAAAAAAATAAACCAACACTGGGAATGTAGTTGCCTGTGCGACCTCAGTATGGTCTCCTCCTGTAAATGCATTTCAGTACACTTCTAATAACAGGAACACATTTTTCTTTTCAGGGATTCTGACTGCATTCGGGTCACAGAATGGAGAGTGCTCACTTAATGAGCAGTTATTCAGTATTTTGAATTCTCATAATAAGTCAGTGTGTGACCCCACAACTTTGCTTAATAATATTCAAACCTTGTTCTGAAATCAGAAATACTAATTTTCTCCTGAGCTGTCTTGTGATTCTGAGCACATCCCTAATATCACTTAGTAAAGCTTTGCAACACCCATGTGAGATAACTGAGTATTTTTTTCTCCATTTTTGCAGGTGGACAGCTGAGGCACAAAGAGTTTGGTCAGCAGGATGCCCTAGTTTTATGTCCTGAATTTCAGAAACAGGGCCTGACCTTTATTCATAGTTTTTGTTTTCAATTGCACATCTCTGAAAACATCTCCCATTACTGTCAGCTGCAGCTCTGAGTGCTCAGCACTGCTCCAAATCAGACTCAAGGTGTTTGAAGTCAGCTACTCAGAGATGCAGAACTTGTCAATAGGAATGACCCCATGATAAGCACGGGCCAGGATAACCGAGGAATCAGCAGCAAAGGTGGGCGAGGGGTGTAGGACAGCCATCTGTCAGCTGCCCTAGCCCTGGGATCCTCTGTTCTCCTTTGCCAAACTTCTCCCTCCTGCATTTTAACTTTCTGACTTCCAACTGCAAAAACTAGGACCAAGATTTTAGTGTAATCCCTTTATACCCCAGAGTTTCCTAAGCTCCAAATATCCAGATTTCCTACTAAGGCTTTAAGTCTTCTTTAAGCTACTTTGTTTTACTTTGCAATCTCGCAGCAGATATTTACAAGCCTTTTTCCAAACAGTGGCAGGGTGGTATTAGGTAATTTACAGAAGTGTCCTAACAAATAAGATTTATATAGGCAGGAGCCTAGCAGGATTTTCAGAGAGCCTTGGTGCCTAATTCGCACTGATTTCAATAGGATTAAGGCAATGAGGCATTTGTTAAGATCCCAGCATTCATTCCTTAAAACCTGGCCCTTTAATTCTTCTTTCAGTCAAGTTTATAGGGAGCCACTTGAGCTAAAGCATAGGAATGTATACTAAAATGTTAATAATTCATGGTAAAGTTCTGTGAGAGTACAATCGGTAAAGCAGGCGTCTTGGGGGAACGAGTTATATTTTCTTCAGGCTTCAAAATAATTGCTTCTGCAACCAAAGGAAATTACATGTAGAAACTTTTTTCTCTGCTATGCACTGAAATCAAAGTCTTAGTCACCTGGAAGCACCAATAGGTGCAATTCTACATGAGTGTCCTCAGATAGTCTAAGGATCAGGCAGATTCCAAAACCTTAGCGTCTGGTTTTAGAGAGTACAGAAAGTGATTGCACATTCATAACCCATTCTTTCTGGAAAGGATCAAATGAGTCTCATTGAATTTAATCTGTTTGAAAGTATTCTCTGTCTAGGGTTCATTTCTGATTTAATTTCAGTAGGATTTAGTGAATTCATTATTCAAACTGGCTTCAGGCAGTGGATTTGTTGCAATTTGCTCACTTACTCCACTATGTTTATACATATGTGTGTGTTTGTGATGTGCAGTTTGTGATAGTTGTACAATATGATTTCCTCTCTCTGACTGGGTAGGAGGGAAAAGAGAGAGTTCCCAAAAGAAAAAAAAAAAAAGAAACCACCACATTCCTGGGCTAAAATTTTAGATAATCATTCACTGTAATGGAATTTGCATGATTTGTGTCTATTTTCCTGACTGAGGGACCAGTTAATCTGAACAGTATAGTACAATAAATGACATGGCCTGGCCACATAATGTAGACATTTGCCTACCATAATCTGGGTTGTTTGAGCAGACCTACGATTTGCTTGACTCCAGAGGTGTGTTTTATGAAGGACTTGGTATTCTTATTGTTAACGGGTCAATAAATTGATCTGGCAATTGGAAACCTTGTTGGTTTCCTGAAGAAGCAGAATTATGTCTTTCTACTAAGAAATAGCACTATATTTTAGGTGGTGCTAAAACAAGCTGGTGCTAAAACAAGCTGGCTGCTGTAGTATCTGAATTGTTTTTCCTCTGTAAACCAGTGTGCTCCCTATGTCCTTTCAACACACTCCCATTGTCTTGTCTGCCATTGCTGGTTTCATTGCTTCCTTTCCCACACCACAAGGGAGATCCATCCCTAGGACATAGAAATAACAGTGGTTGTCAGCATTATAAATCCTTGTGCATTTTGGTTTTTCTTACAGTGGGCACCTCTTCCTTCATCTGGAAGGAAGGACGATAGGAGCCCTGATGGAAACTCTTGGAGAACCACTGAAGAGGGTTTGACATTCTTCCACTCCCTCTTACTTTTCCTGGCTGCTCCAGCTGCTTGACATCCTCAGAAAACTCCTAAATGTGCTGAATAGCATTAGAGGGGAGCTGACAGGAAATGGAGCAGACTCAGGACAGTGTTTACCAACCTGTGTGGATTGCTAACTATCTATAGGACATAGCCATTCATAAATTCGTTAAAGCTTTTTTTTCCTTTCTTTTTCCTCAAGTGCTTAGCTATTTTCAGCTCCACCTATTTTAATGGCTGTAGCTTTTCCTCCTGCCTTTGGGAGTCTGATCCACGCATTGATTTATTTTGAGCTATATTGCTAATTACTATTTTTGTAAGTATAGTGTTTCATTATTCATTAAAGCTGGGGAGACATTTTAGTAATTTCTCAGTAGAACAAATGTAAATTCAGTAATCAAGTAAGATATCTGGTTAGGGCTTAAGAGGGCTAGGAGGAGTGATCTGACAAAGAAGGATGGTATGACAAGTGAGAGCTATTGATATATGAAGGGGTGTTACTAAGAAAGCAGAAACAAACTGATGTCAGCATGGACAAGATGCAGGGGACTGGCTGAAACTCTGGGAGGAATTCTTTAGTTCACCAAAGGAATAAACTGCCACAGGAACCCAGAGAGTAATTTTTGGGATAAATGTCCAAAGACTGGTCAAAACCACTCCTGCAGGGTGGATGAACAGAATCAGCCCTGCTGCACTGTAGAGGGAGGGTCTAGAGGATCCTGGAGGTTTTCAGTTATTTCCTCTTTAGTGTGTGACAAAGCTGCTCAGTGTGAACTGGCCCTTACCAAGAGAAGAGGAAACACTGCCCATTTTCTGATCATCCGTGCAAGCTTCCCAGTGCTTTCTGTCTGGTGTTGCATGGGTTCCTGAGGGAAGAAGGTTCCTATTCCAGAAACCCATAAGTCCTTCTCAGGAAGAAAACCCTATTTCCATATCAAACCTGCATCAGAGTAGAAAGAAGTGGAAGTAGCTCTGTGCACTCCGCCTGCCCAGCCATCCTAGGAGTCCTTACCAGGGTCCCTTTTCCCTCAGCTTCTCTGCCAGGGGGTCACTTAGTAAAGCCCCCCACAGGTTGCGCTTCAGGGGTGTCTGGATGTAGAGTACAGTTCTGCAACAGATGCACCAGATGCAGAGTCATCTAAATTGTGTGTCTGGGGAAAAGACATTACAATATGCAGTGCTTTGAGGCTACTGACATGCTTCCTGATTGAAGAATGGAAAAACCTAGAAGACCTGATGACCAAGATATTAAATACTTATTGAAGCCCTTTTTTAATAACAACTTTAAAATGGGAAGCCTGGGGGGTGAAAAAATTGAAATAAATAACAATTGTCCTGCAGCAGGAAGATTAGGAGAAGATCTGGATGACTATTTGTATGTGGCTATGATATACTAGCCCTTGTAAGTGGTGGATCCAAAGACTAGTGGCTCTTTCCCTAGCACATCTATTCAGCATGTTCCCTTTGGTTGGGGGTCTTTATAGCACTAAAATAGCAGGGTCCACAAAGGGTTTTCTGCAGCAGGCACTGCAGGCTTGCCTCCCCCTCCCCCCTTTTCAATAGAGTTGAATACAGTAAAGGAGCAAAGTAGGAAACAAAATGGCTCAAAGCCACATGTGCATTTCCCATAGCTCAGTGCCAGGGTCTAGAAAAAGTGACTAAGCCCTGAGGCTACCGAGTGTCGTGTTCAGCATCTTCCCAGGCAAAACCATGCCTGTACTCTGGTGACAACCTTACCTGAAGAGGGGAGAGGGGTATCACTCAGGAGCGACAGCTGCAATCACAGGCCTGATTCATCAGTTTTACAGACCTTGGGAAGCACTGGAGTTACACAAACTGTGCAGTCAAGCCCAGATTGTTGGGTGAAAGAAGCTGTGTCATACACATCCCCTCTGGAGACCTTTTCAGGTTCTGGCAGACACTTAAGCCCCCTTTTAGGATGTTCGCATCCTGTACTGACAGGAGAAAGTAGATAAGAGAACAGCTTAACTATTGCACAGTGCTTTACTGAGTTACACACCGTGCATTTGAGCAGCTAGGCTAACACCCTGTCCTAGTGAAGTTGAGGCTGGTGTTAAGAGGGTCAGGAAATCCCATGGAGGAAGAAGCAGAGCCAGTAGGGCTAATCCTGGCTGGTAAGGAGAGGCCATGCCAGTGAGACCTGTTGAATCCATCAGAACCAGAAGCTGAGAAAAAGCCAGCTGCCCCAGCGAGAAGATAGAGTCTATACCAGTAGGTAGAAGCCTTTGCAATGGATTGCCGTTCTTTGGGGATACAATATCATGGTGGACACCTAGTTCAGCTCTGCAGTGGGATTCTGGGATTGGTCTATTTGGAACAAAAGCTGAAGAGGCTATGAGAGAGGATGTCTTAGGCAGAGCTGTTTTAAAGACAGCTTATCAAACTGCATAGACCTGCAATTTTGATTTTTTGGGTTTTGCTAAGAGCAGCTCTGATGACTTGAAAGATTGTATGGTGCTCCTCAGGGAATGGGGAAGCTGTTGGCTAAAGGTGATAATAGGGGCTAGGTTCTCTTTCAAGACTTGAAAAACAAAAGGCAAAGGTCTGACCAGGAGGTTAATGGAACAGTAAGAAAGTCAGTACTTACTTTACTGGCCTTGCAAGATCCCAATCAAGAATCCTGGTTGCCGCCTTCTTCAGCTCACCCTGTAATTTCAGCTGGGATATACACCTCTGTCCCTCCTGAAGTTTAATTGCTGTGTGTGACTGAAGGCACAGGTGGCAGCCACAGGGTTTCACCCCAGCCATAGCTGCAGTTCAGGAGGAGAAACACCTTTTCTTCTTTGTGTGGGTGCTAGGTGTAAAGCAGTGGTGGTGTCACAAAGGGCCAGTCCTGCCTGACTAACCTAGAGGTTTTCTCTGATGGAGTGACTACACCAGTGAGTAGGGGAAGGGCTCCAGGTGTCACCATCTGGACTTCTGCAAGGCCTTTAACATGATTCCCAATGACATCCTTCTCTCTAAACTGGGGAGAGAGATTTGATGGGAGGACTCTTTGGTGGGTGAGGAATTGGTTGGACAGTTGCCTCCAGAGGGTAGCGGTCAACAACTTGGAGTCCCTGTAGACACTGATGACAAATGGTGACCTTTAGGGGTCTGTATGGGGACCAGTGCTATTTAGTGTCTTCCTCAGTGACATAGACAGTGCACCATCAGCATGTTTGCAGATCGACAGGCCTGAAGGATGGGATGCCCTGTGTTCCCATGGAGGGAATGAGGTAGGAGCAGGACATAAGCTTCTGCTTCCTGTGGAAGTCATTCTGGAGACCCTGCATAAGCCTGGACTCTGGGGAATCTCAGCAGCTGTCTGTCCAAGATCTCAGGGGAGCAAGTCTGAGCAGTACATTAGCCTCTGTGCCCTGGGTGCAGCTAGATCAGAAGCAAATGTGTCCAGCGTTCATGGGGGCAGGCACTCTGAGCCACTAGAGGCTAATATCAATTCCATGAAAAATTTTGTGGAGTCCAAAACTAAGCAAGCAAGGAAAAAAAAGGAAAGTGAGAGAGAAAAGGTAGGAAGGGAGAGACATTGATAATTCCATGTTTCATTACCTGCTCATGGTCAGCAGACCATGGATTCAGAGTCTGAAGGTGATACTTCAAAATAATCCACATAGCAACAACCATCCTTGCCCAAACTGCCCCAAACACAACCAAGCAAACCACACAGTCTGAGTTTAAAAAGATAAAGTTTATCTTTAGTCCAGTGGCATGCAAGCTTGCATTTCTATCTGAGCACAGCTGCATCAAAAATCAGCTATTCTTCGAATGGACTTTTCTAATCAAAGCATAGATCAAGGGAAATTTTTCACCTGGTCCTTTTGCTGAACTTCTTCAGTGTGGGCTGTTTTGGGAGTACATTTACACGGTCAGCTTGGATACCTTCCTGCTTCCTTTCTAGGCTTTGATCCCTTGATCTGAACACCTGCTGCTTGGTTCTTTGTGGAGTGACACAAGTATTTCCCTCCAAAAAGGAGACTAGACACAACTGACAGTACAGTATGCACCAGGATCCAACCTCAAGCAAGAGCACAGATGCTGATTGTGCCAAACACTCAAGACCTTGGACACAGTCCCCACAGACCTTGTGCCATGGAGTGCCCTCATACACTTAGGCCACACCCCAGGGTATACACACGCCCTTGGCATGAACTATAAAGGCACCACCTTAGCAAGTTCCAACCCAGTCCTCTCTCTGAGACTCTGGGTGCTTCAAACTGAAAGATGAGTGCAACCTGTGCCCCACAATCACCAAAGTACTCCACAGAGACCAGAACAGATCCAAGGCAAGTGTTTTTTCCTGTGAGTTCTCTGCTCCAGAGATCACAAACATCATCCTGAACATCATCCACTTTTCATCCCCTTCAGGGACAAGGCTCTACCGTCTTTCACCCAGCCTGCAAAGGCAATGTAAACAGTACTGGGTGCCTTTTCCCATCTAACTTCTGGAGCTGTTGGAGCTTCAGGGTGGTAGAGGACACCATGGTTGACCACCAGCTTAAGAGACACAGGGTGACAAACAGAAGGAAAGTTTTTATTTATTGAGAAAGCTCACTAGGAATAACTGAATAGGTCTAGCTTAGATTATCTTTTACCTCTCTTTTCAGTCGCTGTACACGAGTGAATAACATCCATCCATCTGCCTGTCATTATCTTATTTTAATCTAGGCACCAAAAAAAAGAGGGGAAGTTTCCTACATATGAGAGGATCTGGTAGAGGAAAGGGTGGAAACTCCGTTGTTAGAGGATTTGAAACTGGAGAGCTGAAACCCTGCTAGTTATACCCTGGGGAACAATCCTGCTTAGGCCTTCAGAGGGATGAATTAACCTTTTTCTTCTCAAGGGTGTTTTACCCACCATCACTGAAGTCGTCCTGGGAAAATAAAGGAACTCTGTTTGTTTCCTCGCCTTGAAGACAGGTTGTGCTGACAGGTGCCATCCTCTAGCCAGGTGTCTTCACACCATTTAACTGGGTTAAAAAAAACTGTTCTGTGTGCTAAATTGCCTCCTCACTTCACAAGGCGTGAAAGCCTTTTCTCCCTTTCACGTGTCCATGCTTCACTCCTTCTGGGGAGACAGCTGGTCTTTTTTTTTAATGCATTCTGCTCCTAAATTCCATCTCTGAGACAAATCAGGTCATGTGAAGCCAGGTCCATGAAAAACACTGAGGTGACTCGATCCTGGGAAATCACTGGGAGTTGGATGTCTAAATTTCTATGAGTCTAGGCCCAAGTGACCTTGAGTAACATCAGTATGAACATACATTGTGTTCTAGTCAAGAACAGAGCATGGGCTGAGACACATCTTAACCCGCCAAATAGCACAGGTGTTTGGGTGATTCAGCACCAGTTCACCTAAATAGCTGAAGGAAAAGTTTCCACTCATACTTTAGCACAGGTGTCATGAGAAAGGAATGATCTTTGCATGGAGAACATAGTTGTTTGTTTTGTTTTGTTTTGTTTTTTTTCTAATAATCAGGTATCGTATTTCCCTTGGGTGAAATGGGTGAAGTGGGTTATTGATGTGTCAGTGTTCCTATGGATGTCCAGGCTCTGGTCAGTGTTGATGCCTTGTCTGGTGAAAGGTGTGTGAGTCCTAAATCTGGGCTCCCAGCACATAGATTTCAGAATACTGGGAGATGGCCATGTGTATCAAAGGGCTCTGGGATTTGGTGTCACGTTTAAGAGGAGCTCCAAACTAGGGACAGAAAGGAGCAGGGTACCAGGGTGATGACTGAGCACAAAGCATGCCTATAGCATACAGCAGCCCGATCCTAGGATGAACATTAGGGTGGTTGATACATGCCATGTATTGGAGGGCAGAGAAACACCAGGAAAAGGAGAGGTAGAGAGAGAAGCAGAGGAAGCTGTGTAATATTCAAACACCTTTCAGTGAAACAGTAAGTTCTTTCTTGGTCTTTCCATCCCAGCATTCAAAATACAAAACTATGTGATTGTTTTTCCAAGGAAAAGCAATGAGGTACACCATGAGAGACAAGTGGACTAACAGCAAGCAAGGACCAAAGCACTCAGTCCTCTCCTTTCTTTGCCTATATGTGGCTGCAAACATGTGGAATATCTAGAAAACACCTAGTTTCTCCATTTCTGCTTTCCTGAAATACCAGCATAGAAGACATTTGAAAGGGTCTGGAGGTTATAGTAATACTTCCTTAATTCTTTGCCATAATTTGACCCCTCTGTAAGCTGTGAGTTTGAAGATGGAAGTTGCAAAAGTGGCCAGAGATTAGAAATCTTCTTGTCATGGCTCCAGGAAATTTCTACATTCCTGGTACCTAAGAACTAACCTCTGCCCCATCTGTGTCTTAAACATTAATTTCTTATCTCCTACTCTCTCAGCTATGTGATAGCAAGGAAAGTCTCACTTACAGGCACAGTCTGCCTGGGAAGGGATGTCCTAGAAACCTGGAGGTGTGGCAGACAAGCATATGGGGATGGTGAGAGGATCATCCCTCTAGGACTGGAAAGATGCTGTGGGCTGTGTAGATAGAGACATAAAAATGTGTTTCCTAAAGGCAAAGCTTTACACACTGGCTTCCTTGGGTATGTGAGGACGGTCTGAATAAAAAATGGACTTGTTTGACTATGTCCTTTTATATATCCATTTAGCTCTGTATCCACTGCCTCAGTTATGTCCTGCCATTACAGGATCCATGATTTGTTTAACACTGATTGAAACAATGCACATTTGTTCTGTGTAAAATGGCAATACATTGCATGTGACCTAACAGTATCATGAATATGTCAGTATTAGGTATTAGTATGAGTTTGCTTTACACATAAATGTGTAAATGAAGGGGAGGGGGTGGTGTAATATTAATATCTGAAACTGATCCCTACCAGACCTGATTGCTGTCTGGGAGCTCTAGATTCCATGCAAACACTAGTAATAATAGCCACTTTATTCTAGCCACAATACTACAGCCAAGATGCCATGAACGCTTGAGAGATAGATAAGACAGACAGATTTCTTGTTTTCCACTGAGATGGTTTTGAATGTATCCTGGCAGGGCTGACTCACCCTTTTAGCTTTCCAAGGAAGACAAATTGCTTTCCAGGAGCTTCTGCTGTATACAGGTTATATTTGAGTGCTTCCTTAATTAAGGTTTATCTGCTGTGCACATAATCCACAGATGAAAAGCCCTTGGGGCTTTTATTTTGTGTGAACAGAAGTTTTCCCCTGAATAACCTGTTTCTCACCCAACCCATTGTTATACAACATGACACACATACTTTATGGATACCATGTCCTACCCCAGAAGTACCTGCAGACCAGTAGCCTGAAAAAAAGTGCTTTCAAATGCCTGGGATGCTTTACTGGGGAAGGACTGAATAGAAACAGGATTCCTGAGGGCCACAGTTGGCCAACACAAACTATTAGTACATTTCTTTCATCCACAATCTTGAACTCCACCTCTCATGAGACTTCCCCAGTCTCATGTTTTTTATCTTTTGTATCTGAAATTATGCTGAAAGCACCCTACTGGAAATACATTTTGCAGTTGCACAATTTGGGATCTGGCAAGGACTCAAATGGATGTCATCCCAACTGGGAGAAGAGGAAAATGATGTCACTGGAATAGCAAAGGAGCCTTTTAGCTTTGCCATGCTGTAGGTGCAGATGAGAGGTTTTGGTCTGACCTCCCTGGAGACATGTGCTCTCCCATCCCCTGCCAGTTTGGGGGCTGACTGGCAGTCACAGCTCTCTGTGAGTGCTTCTGTCAAAATAGCACAAGAGCTGACCCTGTGGCTCGCTGTGCCCTGGGCTTTGGCTAGCAGAGGGAAGGAGATAAACCTTTACAGGGCTGCATAGCCCAGGTAGCAGGGCAGCTCCTCTGGAGTCAGAGAGTCGGGCATGCAGCAGTCCACGACCTGTAATAGTGCCTCGGTTGGTGTAGGAGGTATGTGGGATGTGAGAGCAACAAGGCCAGTGGTAAGAAAGATCTGCCTTCAGTCAATGTTTTTCATCTTTGTCCAGGGATTAACAATTTTGTCACATTCACTAATGGTTTTGCAGGAATCAGGCATGGGGACTGGACCCTTAGGGCCTTGTAGTTATGTCTAAATTGTCCTTCCAGTCTCCCAGTCTTGCTGGTGTTTGAGACTAGCCTCAGTCCTTGGGGAGAGGAGTCAAAGCTACAGCACTGAAGTGTAATACAGTGCTGTAAAGGAGTACCACTCTATCTTCACGTTGCTGTGGCTACAGTGTAATGCTGGCATACCCGAGATCTCCTTAAACCAGCTAGTTCAGGTATTAGCAGTTAGGTTGCCACAGCAACACAGGACTTACTGCAAGCTGCAAAACTTGTCTAAGGAACAGGATGGATGAGCCCGTGTGGAGCTCTGCATTACCCTGGCTAGTTAAACGTACTTCCAATTTGTTTCCACCTCCTTGTGCTGAAGTAGGCTGAAAAGCTTCCCCCAGATGCTGAATAACAATGTTGAGTTAGCTGTGCAAGACACACATGAGTGGTGGCAGCCTGCTGGTGGCTACATTGTCTTTACACATAACCATCACCTGCTCTCTGACAAGCTGAGACAAACATGAAAGCCCATTTTCCATCCTGTGTCATTTAATGCACTTAGGGAAGTGTAGACATAATGCTCAGCTGTGCCCCTGTGATTGGTGCAACAACCATTTGGTCCCTGGGCACGGTCAGGAGCATAAAAATTCCTTGTGCAGAATTCTGTGTATTAATGTCATTTACATATTCATTCACAGCCCTTCTCACCCCCTACATAAGCATCCTGGCACCCAGCGTTCCTCCCATCTCACTTCCTGCTGCATACGGACCCATCCACGTCCCTGCACAGATCTGTGGGGTGGCTCTTTTCCTTGATGATTTGGGGCTGCTCACTCCTTGGCCACCATACCCACTTAAGGAATGATGGGCACCAGTGCTAGGGTGAGGGATCACTGGGGACCCAGTGGGACATAGTGGGTACCACGCATGGCATGGCAGTGGACACCCGACTGGTTCCTGGCCGAGCATCACTTCCACAGGTGTGCTCGACCCTCTCTTGTGCTGTGGAAATGATCACTTCAGTCTGGTTCCCAGGGAGTGAGGCTGCTGTGGCCACTCTTCTTCCCCTCTCTCCCCAGGCACAATGTTTCCAGCAGCACATCTGCATGCTGCGGTGGCTTCTTCTCCCTTCTTCCTGCCACACTTTTACTGAATGTCCCCTCTCTCTGCTCTTCTAGTCAGGAGCCTTTCCCCAGATGGCACATCTCAGTTTCAATGGCCAAAGGAGTGGTTCCCTCTTCCTACCCAGGAGTAAATGCTTCTATCTTTCCCAGTCAGCTTGTTTCCTTTGCTTTGTGACCTGAGCCAGTGATGCAAACCAGGTGCAGACAGCAAAGAGGCCAGTGGCTCTGCTTCCACGTAGGTCTTTTGAATGCTTCCCAATGGGACTATTAACAGAACAGTGTCCTTTCATCAATATGCAGCTGAGCTGTTAGTTGCCCAAGGGCTGCTAAATTATTGGGGTGAAGTGTGATCTGTCCTGTAGATTTAGTAAAGGTTTATAAGCTGAGCATTATCTCTCTGCAGCAGACCAGTGTGAGGCACAGGCTCTGTTTTGGTCCCATTTAAGACTTTAATGCACAATTTAAGTCTAAAAAAACATGGGGAATGCCTGTTCTTTGTTATAAGGCTGAATTCCCCCCAGTAGTCAGGGAAATAATAATAGTCTGCTGAAATTGGAAAGAGTGATATTAATCTGCCTATTAATCCTTCAGTGAAACCATGAGTGGAGAGCAAAGGCAAAGCGCTTGGAGTGCTTGCAGGCAGGGCATTTGTGAGGAGTACATCCTGTGAATGTCTGTGTGTATCTGACAGCACAGAACTGCAGTGGGGCGGGCAGCAATCCTATTCTCTGTTGGCAATCCCGAGCCAAAAAGCCATAAAAGACAAAGCACTCGCTGTCATTAGAGTCACACACCTGTGAAACAAGGTGTCGTTAAAAAGAAACACCATCTTGAAGGTAGAGGTGGATTTGGAAGGACTGTGAAAATCCCCCTCGGGAGAGCGTTTTGAAAATGAGTAGGGGAAAAAAATTGGTGTATTTCAAAATGAATGGGAAAATAAATCTTGGGAATAGAGACAACCCAGCTGGTGCAAGCCTTTCCACACAGCCGAGATGCTCTCAGCATTGCTGACGGAGATGATGAGGTGCTTTAAATTCCTTTTACAAACCTCTGGCTGGAGGTTTGGCTGGAGACTTACGTCTGTCCAGCCTTAGGATGAAATTAGGGCCACCTGGCTCCAAACCCACACCAAATGGAAAGGCTGTTTTGAAACTTGTCACTGGTTAGCAGGAGGGGAAGGTGGGACATTCTCAATAAAATTAAAGCATCTGCTACACCTGAAGAAATCTTAACTTATCTCCCTCTTTTCTCCTCTGCCCTCCTCCCTTGCTCTTCTTCAAAGGTTGAAAAAAATGAGGACGGAGACCAAAAGATTGAGCAAGATGGCATCAAACCAGAAGATAAAGCTCATAAGGCAGCCACCAAAATCCAGGCCAGCTTCCGCGGACACATAACAAGGAAAAAGCTCAAGGGGGAGAAGAAGGGAGATGCCCCAGCATCTGAGACTGATGCCGCCGACAAGAAGGAGGAAGGCCCTGCTGGCGGAGCGGCCGAGAACAAAGAAAGCGAGGCTCCTGCTGCCACAGAAGCAGCCGCCGCTGACAGTGCCCAGCAGGAGGAGGGCAGCAAAGACAGCAGCGCGCCAGCGGAGGAGAAAAAAGGAGACGGAGCCGCTGACACGGGCTCAGAGCAGCCAGCCCCACAGGCTGCCACTCCTGCTGCCTCCTCAGAGGAAAAGCCCGCTGCTGCCGCTGCCCCCGAAAGGGAAAGTGCCACTAAAGCTTCCACTGATAACTCGCCGTCCTTGAAGGCTGACGAAGCCCAAGACAAAGAGGAGCCTAAACAAGCCGACGTGCCTGCTGCTGACACCACTGCCACCACCACCCCTGCCGCAGAGGATGCTACTGCCAAGGCAACAGCGCAACCCCAAATGGAGACAGTGGAGAGCAGCCAAACCGAAGAGAAGACAGGTGAGTGAATGCCTCACTAGGGAATGGGCCTCTTCAGAAATGGATACCTTCCCTGGGCTCCTGGGAGCAAGAGCTGGTGTGGGGATTAGATCAAGACTTAACAAGGGAATCCCCTTGCTAGTTTTTTAGGGGTGGGGCACATTAATTTCTTGCTTAACACCCTCTTTCCTGCTTCGAATCAGCTTTTGGAAATACTGCAGCTCCTGCTGAGATTCCTGTTCCTCTAGATGGAGGTGCCATCAGCCCTTTTTTCCATGGTGGCAGGAGAGCGTCTGCCAGCTGGGGGGCTTGGAGGGAGAGCTCCCCAAGATCTGCATGTGCTAAAGATAGTGATGAACCTTCTCAGTCACACTAGCACAGACAGCTCCAGTGGGGCAACTTGAACAGCTCACTGGAGGCTTCCAACTTTAGCTGAAAATCTCACAAGACAAAAGCTCTCTCATCCTGCAGGAGACCTTGTGATGGGATGGTCATGGAGTCAAAAGGTTCTTTCTTCCATCTGCTTGTGTGTGGATGAGATTCTTAGTACAACCACATCCTAGTCAGGAACATCTTTTTATCATCAGTGCTTAAAGTTTCATCCACACCTATCCTTGTAGGGTCTCTGCTTGGAGTACCCCATGACAGCCAAGCTTGCATGAAGCTTTTAGACATGTCAGCTGATTAAGATGTGGATAGTAAGAGAATCAGGCAGGGAAAGGAAAGATTAAGAGCCCTGACAGCTCAGTGAGTAAGGACAGAAGAGAGGGTTGAGTTCCAAAAGTCAATCTAGGAGATGTTTTCAATTCCTCACTGTTGACTGAGTGCAAGTCTGCTTAACCAGTTCCCCTGGGAAGGGGTGAAGAGTCTTGGGAGGCAAAAGTGGACATTTTTTGATAAACATATAATGTTTACAAACCATAAAGAAGAGCTGATTTTAAACTGTGATACTGAGCTGAGTAGAAAATGCATCAAAGACCTAAGGATATTTTTCTCTCTTGTTCTTTACCTTTCTTGTTTTATCAAAGAAATAGAACATAAACAAAAAAAAAAGGTAACATTGGAGGTAGACTCCAGATGAAATTCAGAGTCAGTACCAAGCAAAAATGGCCTCCACATTCATGAAATACTCAGTTGTACAGGGCATTCTGCATTCATTAGCTTGTTGGGGAAAAATGTTGCATATCACCTTGATGTTCATAAACAGCCTGATGTAAATGTTAGAGAGCCTCAGCACTCAGTCTTGTTCTTATAGATGTTCCTCCATAATTTCATTTGGTCCACTACTTCTCCACAAATTGCAACTCCCTCTCT
The DNA here is from genome assembly GCA_013399195.1 of Dicrurus megarhynchus. Taxonomy (NCBI): domain Eukaryota; kingdom Metazoa; phylum Chordata; class Aves; order Passeriformes; family Dicruridae; genus Dicrurus; species Dicrurus megarhynchus. The sequence goes on along the minus strand of VXAD01003953.1, from coordinate 349,345 downwards.
TGAATTAGTCTTCCAAGCTTCATAGCTAACCCGGGCCTTCAGGCAACTCTGTTCCTGCTCAACAAAGTGGACAGATAGGGAAGAACAGATATCCAAAAGGACAGATTAAATACTGGAAGAGGAACTCATGCAGGACATTTGTGATTTAAGGTGTGGGCAAGGGGAGCAGCCTTAAAGAGCATGAGTCTAAACTGATTGTACACAGCTACAAAGAGTTTCTGTTTTTACTTCAGCTTATTTAGAAGTTTCTAGAAATAAGCCTTGCAATTGTATTGTCCTTGTTTTCTTTTTGTTGTCCAGGTCTCCAGCCATTTGTTCTTACTTTATATGATGAGTTGAGTGGCAACATAAATGTCATGTGATTAGTGGGATATAATTTGCTATGTTGCATGCTGTACTTGTGTTGGTTGTATACTTGGGCAAAGGTATAAACATCAATGGCAAGAATAAGACAGGATGAATCAGTGTTTTGGGGGTCCTCTGTACACAGGATAATGAATGCTAATTCCCTCTTATTTAAGCCTTATTCCTAAAAGCAAGAATGATTCTGCTTTGAATTGACATTCCATTTTTATTCAGATTAATCCGCTGTAATGGATAGAGGTAGGGAATTCATAGTAGCAAGCTATTTGATTTTAATTTTCATTTCATTTTACCTGTTTTGAGTCGTCACTCATGAAGGAATGGTTTATTTCTGTGCAATATTCCAAATAATTTTCAGTTATCTTCCCCATGCTCTTGTTGGTTTTAACATCATTTGAAATGGCCAACCATTCATAGACACATCATTTGAAGTGGCCATTTAAAATGCACGATTTAATATGCATTTGCACATGATACTATTACTTATGTAAATATCTAGCCAACAGAGGCAGCTGGAAAATCTACAATCAAATATATATTTAAAAATGAGATTTCAGTGATCAAGTGTTCAAGACCAGTATGTGCATCCATTTATACTTATTCAGTATGCATGCAGTAGCACTCAAGCTTACCAATGTTTGCAGAAAGCAAACATGGAAGGTGTGTGGCCAAAGTCAAGCTGATAGCCTCTTTAAAATGTTAAGGAATATAGATTTTTCTTGAATTCCTATTCCAGTATGATATCAGCCTTCCAGTCACAAACCTGAACAGCTGGCTAAGTGCCCCTGGAGTCATCCAAGAAAGAAATGCAAAAAAGATTAAAGAGGTCTCCTTGTCCATCTCTCTGAGGATTCCAGGCTGTGCTCTGCAATACACTCTATAGCACAATGTCCACAATAGTAGGAAGCTGCTTCCTTCTTAAAGAATATTCCTCTGAAGAGCATCTTCACATTACAAAAGTACCCATAGACAGGAAATATTTCCTTACAGAAAGCCTGTGTTTTCTTTTTGCCATCTTCATCCTATTACTCTCTCTTATATCTTTAAACCTCTCTGTCTTTTTGGTACTTACACTTTCCATAGACTTAAACACATTTGCCAGGTCCCAACCTTTCTCCCAGTCATCCCCCAGCAAACACAGCACTGGTGGTTGCTGGCATGGCTGCGATGGTCATTCCTGAAAGAGGGGACATCTGCCACTTCAGTTCTTCTCCAGGCCAGGGACAGATCCTCTTTCAGCTTCATCAGTCCCCTTGGCCTTCAAAGGTCACCTCTTACCGTTTCTGTGATCGAAGACTGGCACAGTAGTGTGCAGTGTCAGGCTGCCAAAAATAAATCAAACTGGCTCCTGGCCAGTGTCATTGGTTGGCTGGTTGCCATGGCATGCTTGGCTGCTACTACCCTGAGGCGGGCCGACCGTGCTACTTTGGGGTGGTGATGTTCATCTGCCTTGAATTTTACTACAATGGCTGTATTGTGCTATCTGTGCATACCTTCCCTGGTGCAAGCACAAGCAAAAGGCAAGGGCATTTAATTTATACCCAGGAGAGATTTTTGTCTTTATCTATGGGCAGGACAGAAAAAGACAGGAAGTGGGGAAAGGAATAACTAACCAGATAAAGACAAGTGCACAGATTTTAATGCTTTATATTTCTGGAGTGGAGGAGAGACAGAGTGGTTCTTTGTACCACTCAGTTGTTCCCCTGGCAGCCCTCACCTCTCCTTGTCACTCAGTTCCACAAGCTCTATCTGTCTGTTGGTAATGGCCTAGGAAACGGCTTCAGACAACTGTCCTGTATCCAATAGTAGTTGGTCTGGAACCCCTGGCATTCCCAGTTGTACAGTAGGGCAGTTCCTAGTCAATTCTCTGTGTAGATGGAAAAAAGAGATGGCTTCCAACCTGAATAAGGCATGAAATGAGTCAGTGGGCTCTGTTCAGTGGCAATGAAGGATTGATGTAAAAAGAACAATCTCTCAAACCTCTTCATGTATTTTGGTGGATGACGAGAATGCCAAAAAGTTGTCTTCACATCTGAGCATCCTCGTCAAGACTTAAGTTTATAGGTTTTCTTATGATCCAGCTTTTGCCTCTTTGGTGTTGGTATTATGCTTAGAGAGGCTTCCTTAGATGCCAACCTACTCAACAGGACAAAATTCAAAAGTGATAGGGGGGAATTTATACATTACATATGGATGAGGAAGTGAGACTCATTCTAATCTTGGCTTCATTGGCTTAAATCCAGAGTGTCTCCATGAAAGTTACTGGAAAGAGTCTGTTAATGCAGTTTTGAAATGAGATCAGCATCCAGCACAGCAGACTATGGAAGAAGATGGGCTACGATGTCCTACCAGGGAGGAGAGGAGGTGAATGTCACACAATGTTAGATTCGATTTGTACTTTCACAAGTTTTCAAGTCTCACCTCCAAATTTGGTTGGCTCTCACATCAAAGCACTCTCAGATTGTCAGGTAAGAATACAAAGCCTAGAAATGTGAAAGAGTAAATTGTGCCTAAGGAAACAAATGGATCTTCTTTTGTTGGGAAATGGAGAATGCTTTTCCCTGCTTGATGAAATAGCTTTACAATGGAGCAGCTTCACAGATGAAATGAAAAATCAGCCAGGTGATAAGTGCTTTGCATGTAAGCGGGCCAGCAGTTCCCCCAGGGCCCTGTATCCTGCAAGCAGGAGCATTGGGAGGCACCATCTTCTCTTCACTTCCTCAGAGGGAGCAAGTCCCTATGGATCCTTTTTTATGGTTTACAGTTGAATCAGTTCTTTGTTTTCAGTTCAGTCCCCATATTGATGAAAGGACAATACTTGGTGCACTTTGGGAGCACTAGCTGTATAAAGATTTGGAAAGGGAGACTGTCTATTGTCTTGTACCAGCCAGAATGTGCAGCCTGCACTATGCAAGAGGATTGCAGCTGTGTGACTTGGAATTTCAGTCTTGGCCCATGAGTAGCTGGCACGAGGCAGAACAGCCTCACTGCCATTCCTGTTTCAAGGGAGCTTATCTCTGCTGCTACACCTGGCAGCCAAGGAAAGCAATGCAAATACAGTAGTCTTCCCATGACTGCCCCAGAGGGAACAACTCTAAGCAAGCATGGCAGCATTTTCTTGTCTGTAGTACTGCTCCAGCAACAAAATAAAACTATAAATGCAGTTTAGGTTACCTGACAGATGCTGAAGTCTGAAGTATGTGTCTAGTCCTCAGTTGCTCTGAAATTTTTAATCTTTGTATTGTGTCTACATAAAACATCTAAACATGTAAACATCTCCTATATTAAATATTATATTTAATATTATATATTAAGTAGCTGGGTTTGCATTGGTGCAAATCGCCATGTGAGGGGCAGGGTGAGAAAAGTGGAGTGCCACAATTTTCCTACACACAACCTGATGCAGGTGCAGGATTTCCTCCTCTGTTGCAGTGAAATACTGTCTCTTGTCCCGTGTGTGCCTCAGGTCTGCTGTTTCCTGATGAGAGGCAGCTTCCCCTGTTGAGGGTGGGAACTGCACTAGTGGGCCAGTGGTGAAGCAGTAGTTGACCTCTTTTAATAAAATCATAGGTGACATGAAGCATATTTCCTGATGTCAGGGTGTGGGCTGACTCTGTAAAAGGCCTCTTGAGGAGAGCAGGGTAACGACTCCTTCATACCTAAGGGGTACCAGTTCTTTTGGGACCTCAGTAAGAAATGCATGGACACTCAAGGCTGGTTGACTGGCTTATTTTGTGAAGGCTGCAAATTATAGGAAAGGTGACAGCAATCTTTCACCCCTTCTGGTGTTGGCAGCTACAGCTGTTGCTCTTCAAACCACACACAGAGGTGACATTGTTTAAGGCAGTGCCTGCCAGTGTCACAGTGTGTGCCATGTTGTACAGTGGTCGCTCACGCTAACACATGGCTCTCTACAGACAAGACCAATGGTTGAATTCCACCTAGATTTTGCTCTAAGTCACTCTCATGACAATGTTTTCCACAGTGGCCCACTGTATCTGCATTCAGATCATCTTCAGGAAATGCTCCGTGGGAGGAAGGCTTTCTGTCATAAATGATGAACAAAATTTCTGCTGAGAAGGGCTCAAATAGCAGACCTGTGGACAGTCTGGACAGACAGACAATGAAATTTAAGTGAAGACTGTTTGCTGTAACTGCCAGAAGTGCTCTGCACCACTGCCAGTGGCATGTCTTTACTCTAGGATCAAGTAGGCTGGACTTTTCAGATAGATATAAGCTTGTAGAGTATCAGCTGGGATTTACAGCTCCAGGGAACTGAAATTTAAAAGTAGAAGTACTGACTCAGTGGTATAGATGACTGCCACGTGCAGAGGAAAAGGATTTGGAAAGTTCACCAGGTCAGAACAGTCAGATTAGTTAGATATTCCTCAAGAGCTGTATAATAGGTGCATTAATACTGGATTATCAATGTCAGTGCAGTGATCACTTCCAATCTCTGTGGAAATATCATGGACTCTGGCAAGGTGAAGTTGTACTCACAAGGATCCATGCAAATAACCAGTAGAGGAACACAGAAATTGCCAAGCCAGGCTAGAGCTATTATCCATTTATTGTACTTTCAGTGGCTAGCACAAAGCAGTGCTGTGGGCAGATCTAAGGTAAGCTGCTTCTCTACTACTGGGACTCATCCCTGTCTTCTACTGTCTGAGATTTAGTTTAACAGGTAAAGCATGATGTATTCTCTCTTTTGATGCTAATTAACTGCGGTGTCCTATGGCATATATGTATGTATATGTGTGTGTGTATGTGTGTGTGTATGCACACAAAATATCTGATTGACTGGGCATCAGCAGCTTTCCTAACTCCAACCAACTGTATAATGGCCATAAAGTTTGGTGACAATTTGTCCACCATTGACTTAAATATCTTTCTGTACTTGTGCTATATCACAGAAATAGCAAAAGCTTGTGATAGCCCTACTTCATGCCTTTGATTATGGAATATAGCATCATACAGTATGCATTTATGCACAGAGGGCATAGTATCAGAGCCCTTGCTGTTCATCTCTGTCTTGAAGAAAACACATGCAGTGCTTTCAACTGCTTTTTATATGAAATTATTCCTGTGCTTTTTAGGAACTCTATTGCTTTTCTCTGCACTCCCTTTAAATTTGCAAATCTATTTTATGGGATGGAATGACAGATAGTCCTCACATTAGTCCAAAAAAAGGCTGTAATTTTATACACATATTTCCAGAAAGGCATTGCTTCTTCTCTTTTGTTCCTCATCCTAGTCCTTATGCACACCAGCCTCTTTGCTTTTTGCAGACAGCTACCCAATGAGCACTTATGACTGCAATGACCCTTTTTGTAAAGACACTACTGAAATATTTTATTTAGCCATATGATGATCTGTGAGGCTGGGCAGTGGCCAAGAGAACCAAGGAAAATGTAAGCAGTGACAGAAGGCTTACAAGTCAATCCACTGGCGTCAGCTCTGTGGGGTAGTTTCCACCTCCAGTTCTGGACCTCCAACAGACCTGTGAAAGACCATATTACACAAGCTCAATTTGAACAGGTCTCTAGGCATAATATTTCTCAAGACTACATTCATGCTGCAAGCTTGATTTAAAGAAGGACTTCCTCATTTCCTAGCTTTCCTCTCTGGATGTCTTTCAGGCAGAAATAGATGAGATATTAAAAATAATGTGTGTGGGAAGCCCAGATGATGGGGAGTACTGCTATCATCTGCTTTGTTATTCTCTGAAGAAGAGTCCGGTCTGGTTTTGCAGGTTACTAGAACTGTGACTTCTTTCCTAGTTCTGTATTCCCTGCCAAGGTCTCCCTTTACATATCTTTTAGCTCTAATGGCCTGTACCATGTACAGAGCCTTGGTTATATCATCACCAAATGGGAATTTGATCTGTGCAAATGTTTCTTTTTTCTTTCTCTGTCCTTAGCTACATCAGCGTCAGCATGGAACACTGGAACAGAGAGGAAAATCTCAGCTGAAGTCCTGGCAGTCAGGAGTCCACCTTGGACACCTGCCCTTAGCCAGGCTGTAGTGTAGTCAGGAAAAGAACTATGGAAATCTGGACAGAGTCCAGAGATGTAAAGGAAAATGCTGTTCCCCTAATGACCAGGAAAGTGAGACTCAATGCTTCATGCAAATAAGTCTTAAATAAAGGTCATAAGGTCCCAATTATCCAGTGTTCAAAGAATGAGAGACTTCCCAGCTGTACCTTGAGGCAATAGCAAATGAGTCCTCTTTTCATTATGAAAGAAAGCAGAAGGTGGAAAACACTATTCAACCTCTCCATCTTCCCTCAGCAAAACACAGTAATTGGTAATGCTAGTAATGATAACCGGACATTACCTGTAACCTACAGGGCTTAATGAAGAAGAAAATCTCTTTGACATTTGGAAGAGCATCCAAATCCTAATGCTGAAGTGGGTGCAGTGGTACAGAACCATAGCTGATAATGCATTGCAGGTACAGGGAAAGGGATAGGAGAGTAGGAACAAGAACTGTGACCATTATGCAGGAGCATTCCCCAGTGCTGCTGACTTTGACAAAACTGTCTCAGCAGCTGTGAAAAACGTTTCAAGGATTTTACTTGATAACCACTTGAAAAGATGGAAGACAGAATAAAGTAAAAGTAATTTAAAGTCAGGGCAGTGGCAAGTACTTTTAAAAACTTCTTTGATATTCTTAAAAGCTTGGGGCACACATTGATTTGGAAATGACACAAGCCTCTAACAGGGAGGTGTGAATGCAAGCTTGTGTGGACTAAGTCCATAACTGTCTAGTTTTCAAATGAATATGTGACTCCAGTCTGTTACTGGGTGTGGACTTAGAAAAAAGAAAGAGTATGTATTCCAGTTTAGACATCCTGTGTTACCTACCCTGCTTGTGTAAGGCTAGGATTTCACCTGTGATTTCAGCCTTAGTGTCACAAGCAATTCGAATAACCTCCAGTCATCAGTGCTGAAACAAGGGATATGCCACAGGAGACCAAACCCTGTGACTGGGTCTGCTCCCCTTCAGAAATATTTGTGAGTTGAAGGAGTCTGTCTTAATCTTAGGTCTGCTTACAAATGGTATCGACGTTTCTCCCCCTGGAAGGCACTCAGTGCAGTGTTGTAACATTGGTCCTCTGCTTCCCCTGTTGTCAGAAGGGATGGAAATCCCCCATATTCAGGGGATCTGATCAGAGGGCTGCTCTGAGTTTATCTTCAGTAAGGCTGCTACAGTTCATAGGAGCAGCAATTCTGTCCAGCCCTTTGTCTGCATTCACAGTCCCTTATTCAACTGGTATGCCTGGGATCCAGGTGGTGAAAGAAAGTAACTTCTTTATTGCCAAACAGTGAGGAGGCATGAGTGTCACCTTGATCTTGGAGCTCTGTACCACCCCTGCTCAGTCCTGCCCTGTCCCATGGAGCACCTCCTAACGTTCAGCATGGACTTTCAGGGTGCTGCAGGTTTGCAAGCAGTGACACTGGTGGGTTTTAGGAAGATGCTTCAGCAGTGCAAACAGGTTTGGCACCTGCCTTTGAGCTTGTCTTTGGGGTTGAAGGTGTGTTTCCACAAAGCCATCCCAGCACTGTTGGGAGACTTACCAGTGTGGCCAAGCATGGTGCCTGTTTGGACTAAACTTGCCCTCTTGTCCATGACACAACCTCTCCCAAACACAGCTGAGGCCCACCAGGCAAGCAGGGGGAAGAAATGCACAGCACTGCTGCTGAGCAGTGGATTTTGGTCTCCAGAGACACTAACCCAGCACTGTTCACTGCACTCAATGAAGAGACAGAAAATGAGAAAGAAAATGGTTTTTTGTGCCTCAAGATAGAAGCCTTTTTCATTGCTGCAGCCAAATGACTATGAGAAAGATGGATGGAGTCAATGATTTTTACATCAGGGAAGAAGAAGATTCCAGATACTCCTAACGGATGTAGCATGCAACTACTTCTTGGCCTCATTTCTAGCAAAACACAGAGACATGGTTCTCCCAAAGAGAGGAGTTAAGCCTGATTGCAGTTTAAACCACAACCATTCAGGGCTTCTGAGTCCTGCTGGACTGGAATTTTTCTGTGATAATCTTTTTTTCATTAAAGAATCCTTTAATTATTCAAACCCAAACATAAGATATACCACTACCACGAACTATGGGATTTGTAGATTAAAGTAGTAAGAAAACCTTTGCCTGCTTTTAGAGTAGCTAGCATGTGAGGCTCAGGTCCTCCCTGAGTGGGACAGAAGACAGGGTGGGCCTTATGCTAGGAAGCTGAAATCCAGTGAGCTTTGCAAGCAAGCCATTGGGCTGCTGGAAAAATTTTCCCCTGATCCCTCCTGCTGGAGCTATTCCACTTTGTATAAATTATTTATTGTTTGCTGGAGCCAGGATGTGGCATTTGGTGTCCCCTATTCCAGATGAGTGCCCTCACCACTGGTTTACAGAGTCAATGTTTTCCTCTGGCCCAATAAATATTTAATGGTTTATGGAAGTGGAACAGCTCCAGCAGGAGAGGAAGAGTAAGAGAGACGTGTTCATTCACATGGATACCTCACAACATCACTCTGTGACCAGCAGGCAAGACCCGAGCCAAGGACCTTTATAGCAAATAAAATCAGCGGGAGGAGACAATAAGAGCACAAAATGGTGGGGTGCCACTTCCTATGCCTCAGTGCAATTTCAGAGCAGCTCAGGCCTGATGAGTTCATGCCTCCTATCAGGCCCTCTTCTTCTTATGACCACTATTGTCAAAATGATGGTGCTCAAGCCAAAATTTTGGGCTGCTCCACCTTGGCCAAAAACTTACAAACTCTGCTCGTGGAAGCTGTGGTAACTGGTGGCCTCCATGGACCTGTGCAGAGCTGGGATTCAGGGCAGACTTTGGCTGCACACGAGACAGTGGAGGAGCAGCTACTGCTTGGCCCCTCAGCTGATGCAGGGCCGAGGAAAATGACCTTTGATAAGGAAGAGAAGCCTTGTCATTGCAGACTAGCTCAGCAAGGGCTGTCTTAGCTGCCTGTAAGGGTACTTTTTTCCACCATAGTGGACAGTACTGAGGAGCTGTTGACAACCCAGACGCTCCTGCTGCTCTAGAGAGGTGGTGCGCCGTGGCACAGCTGCCTGTGCACGGGGCATGGGGCTGCCTGCCTGTGCCCCTAGGTGGTCTCCCCAGCATTTGCAGCTGTCCCACCGAGTGCCCTCATGTCACGGCCGAATTCATTATCTGCCTGATGGAATTGTTATTGTGAAAAGCCAATTAAACCGAGATGGCTACTGTGGGACAGCTGCATCGGTTCGCTTGGCGCAGCACTCGGAGAGTTCAGAGACTCGATAGTCCCTCTCCAACTGGGAGAAGTGGCTCTAAAAACTGGTTAAAAAATAAAATAAAAGAGAGCTTGCCAAATCTGAATTAAAATCAGAATTACTGATGCAAGCTGCTGCCACCTTCACAGAGAAGACTGGTGCTGGCAATAAAAGAGCTCATGAGAGGTTTTCCAGGCAGCTCCTTCCTTCCTTCCTGCTGTACAGCTTGGCTCTGAAAATGGCCAGTGCCAGGCTCAGGGCTGCCCTACACCTCCTTTCCCCTGAAGCTCACCACTTACTGGACAAGCATCACCACACCTCTGGTCACAGAGATTTTTTGGGGCAGCAGGGATGATGACACAGCCCAACCTCTCACCTTAAGTAAAACCAGGAGGATCTGGCCTTTGTATGATCTGGGGAAAGTGTCCAGCTGCCCACCCGGTTTTGCAGGACAAGTGCTGTGACTGTTTATCTTTCCATCCTTGGCAAAGCAGTTTTTAAGCAGTCCCAGGCAAGGGATTTCAAGAAGAAGGGAGAATTGCTCTGCACCAGCAATGCCATTGTGCTGTCTCGAAATGGGGCTTTTCCCACAAGTGTTTGTAGTTCAAAATACCTTTTCCTGTGTCTGGGCTCTCAAGCCTCCTCCTGACAAAATGAAAAGCAAAGGCTCCCAGGAGTTTCCCTGGGTACAGCCTGAAGCCTGAACCACCTTCTAGAGAGCAGTGTCTGTGTTTCAGTGCTCATCCTGCACAAAACACGTTGGGATTCTATGGGTGTGCACTAGCTGTGCGTTTGAGAAATATTAGTAATTTCTTTGATGCAAAGAGCTGGCATTGTTGATGTTGCAACTGCTGGGGACAGTTATCAAGAAGATGCCTGTGGAAAGCCTGACAACTGGCATTTAATTAATTTTAGCATCCAATTTGCAGAGCCTTGGTGTATGATGATGGACAGAAACAAACTAATGATCTCTAAATGAAATTTCTCCTTCATTTAAACTCGAAATGGGAAGATGGCAAAGGGAAGAAAAAGAGACATTTTATATCCTCTCCTTGATTGTAATTCCCTGCCTTCAGCTAGATCAATATCATTTCTGCTGGAGATGGAGGCTGCCTCTGGTTTCCATGGCAATGTGGTTGTTGGAGGCTTGCAGGCTCCATGAATCCCCAATTTATCAGTCTTCTAGGCTTTAATAATGGAGACCAGCAGTCAGGCAGCTTATGAATGGCACATGTCTTTTGGGCTGGGGGAAGGGAGGTGGGCGCATGGTTTGTAGTAAGGACTGCAGCAATTTGTTTTCCTGCCACCGACAGCTGAAGGGGGAGGAGTACGAGGGGAGGAGCAGCACATTAATTCTGGATGTACTGAAGGAATTTCTAGACCATTTTGCCGCAATTACAGAAGATTTCCTCCTTTAGTTTCTTTTCCCTAGCCAGTTTTGCCGGGGAAGGGGAGAACAGCTCCACAGCCAGTCCTATGTGAGGAGGTGGGAGCTGTAGATGGAGAACCCAAAGGCTCTACCACTCTGCACGTTTCCTTCCTCTTCTTAACCCTCTTTATTTCAGGATCAGCAGTGCATGAATGCCAGCAGTCTGCCACAGTTTCAGGTTCATTTTTATCCCCCTACTGATCCTATCACCATTGCCAGGCTGCTCAGCAGAGCTGTGAGATGGGCAGACCTCTGAGGACCTGATCTGTCTGTCAAGCTTCTGTCACTTGCTGTGCTATTCTCTGTGCATCTGCTTGGCCTCTCCAAATTCAAACCTCCATCCCCAAAGTACTGTAAGCTTCATTCCCTGAATTAATTACTTTGCTAGGAATGTCCTGGCTGTAGAACAATAACTATCTTTCACTTCAATGGGGTTCAATTGGCCTATATCTATTCAGGGTATTTCCATTTCCTCTTATCTTTCCTCTGATTTCTCCCCTATAATCTCACAGGGCAGTTACTCTAAAGAAGCTAAAGAATAAATGGATGGGTCTCAGCAAGACCTTGTTCTTCTGTCCCCTCACATGCCCTCTATTTTTAACCATCCTCCAGAACTTAACCAGCAAGGGAGAAATGATGGGTGACACAAAAGAATGTTGCATGAGATGGGGACATCCTGTTTTCCAACACATGTGCCAAAAGCAGCTGTCAACTGTTATATTCCACAGTTAAAACCTCTATGTTCAAGCTTTTTGAATCTTAAGGTATTTAAGGAATTGAAGAGTATCCTTTCTGCAGGACCTATGTGAAATCAACAGGGGCAGAGGAGAAGAAGAGTAAAGAACAGCTTACGAGTACTTTTTTCTAAGGTTTTCCTCAGGTGAAGTAATGAATGTGGGAGATAGAGGGACTGGTAGCTTGGAACTACTCGTAGAGGGAGCCTTTCTGGTTCATCGGGACAGCTGAGCATGTGATTGTTCATCAGATCAACTCTGATCCCAGTTGATAGCTGGGGAGACCCTGCACAAGTCACTTCCCATTTCTCCCCTTCAAGCTCCCTGGCTGTGAAGTCCATGGAACCTTGGTAGAGGTCCGTTGAGGTCACAACACCTCTGAGGTCACAGCACCCTTGATGCTGTTTGGTAGGAAGCCACTCAATGCCAGTGTAAAATATCTGCCTCCAAGGCACTCTCATCCCAAAAAAACTCTTTTACTTTGCCTTTGGCCACTGTACTACAGAGCCTCCCACCTGCCCTCCACTTTCTGGTGTGACGAAGCATCCCCACAGATGCACCGTGAAAGATCCCACTGCTGCCAGCTGGGAGCACCCTGTCCTCCCTGGAGCTGCCTTTGCCTGTGGCTGTGGCAGTGCCCAAGGGACTGGCCTTGCTAAAAGATATCTTGCTGTCTGAAAACCTAACCACTCTGGTAGGCTTCTTCCAGTTCTAGCTGAATTGAAATTGCCTGGTTATGGGTCCAGTACACAGGAAGTTTGGGACAAAAGTGCTGGTAATAGGCAGCAGTAAATGAACAGTCAGTAGTAGGCATGTCGTTTTTCTCAGCCTCCACGTCTGGCTGCATCCATGGATATGGGAAAGAAGCAGAAGTGGAAGAAAGAAGGAGAGCTGCTTCTTTCCCATTCTCCAGGATGGAAGAATATTTGCAAACGTAGCTGTAACAGGGATAACATCTCACATTCACAAGGAACATCCTCCCTTTTCTCTCCCCACCCTCTTCCTCCATCACTCCCATTTCTCTGGAGACCTCAATGCTCCCTCCCTCAGCCAAACTTGGGGAGTTTCTGTGGCAACCCAGCAGCTGGTGTCTAGACACTGTGAAAGATGCTTTGCAATGGAGCTGCGAGCCTGACTCCCCTCGACACCGTCTCCCCACTGCCGCGCACCCTGAGCATCTCTCCCACCATTCCCTCCCTTTCCATCTACTGCACACGTGGATGCCAGTGCGGGCTTGGATTTCCATGGTGGTGCTGGAGGAAGAAGGGCATGGGGTGGGATGAGAAGGAGTGGAAATCCCTAAGCCACTGGCTCTTGAGCCTGACAAAGTGCAAAGGCAGCTGGGGTGACAGAACTGGGTCTGGCTGTGCTCTGAGGATTTAGCAGGATCAGAAAAAGAGGAAGCTGTCCAAGCTTGGACAGAAGTTACCAGCCATGGAACTTACAGAAATGTTTTTTTTTTTTTTCTCACTGCTGGGGCAACTGAACCATTCTTACATGGTTCTGGAAAAAGATGAGGTGGTACTGGAATAGGAGGCCCAAACTACCATATACTGGGGCCATATTAACCTTTCTGGTTCAAGCTTAACAGGCTGACTTGCTTGCTTCTTTCCAGTAATTGCTGAGCAACTTCCCTGAACCTCCTGCCCGCTGCTTGCACTGGGGACATTCCTCCCCTTGTTCACCACCTTGTTACAGGGTGTGCCAAGGGTTTGCAGATCTCCCAAGTGCCATGTGCTCACCAGGACACCCAGGGCTCACAGGAATCAGTACCATGGGTCTGTCTGTACAGAGTGAGGGATTCACCAGGGATTTGGGAGAAATCATACAAGTCGATACCCTGGACCAAACACAGCCACTGACCTGAAATACCCAATTCCTTAATTTCTCAGTGTTTAGCTGGGGCAGCATAAGTCTACCAGTTTTCAGAAGCAGCAAGTCGGGAGGGTGGAGGATTTTAGCTCTGCATATGACGCATCATAGGGCTGACTGCAATGGGCTAACATGGATCAGAGAGAGAACTGTGTAAGCAACAGCTCTGAACCTGAAGTGTGTCTTGTTTCAGCAGTCTCAGACCTACCATCGTCTGCCTGGAATAGACTTCTGGCTGGCTAAAAGGACAGATGGATCGGGACAGATGAATCAAGCTGTGAAGCCTGGATCCAAATCTGGATCCAAATGTCATTAAAACTAGGAGATGCTCAGGGCAGGGATTTTAAATGAAGCTTTCTAGTGCTCCTTACCCTCAAAAAAAAAAAAAAAAAAAAAATTCTAAGTAGTGTCATCTCGGGGTCATATGAGATCTCCTAACAAGAGGGCAGGAAAGCCCAGATTAATATTTGGGAGGAGATTGACAACCGGATGAGGAACAGGTTTTCTGTTCCATCTCTGCCCAAGCTGTAGCTGGCAAAGGACAGAGAAAGGAGGAAGCACGACAAATGCTAGAGAGAGCAGTGTCTGAGTAGATCTGGGCAGTACTTCAGCATGAATGCACAGGAGAGTTCTAGCTGCACAATCAATATCAGCAATAATTATGCAAACAGTGAGAAAGCAGCAAAAGCAAAATCTCTGCCTCTGTATTAGAATCTCAGAGTGTTGTGCAATTTCTCGTCTCTTGGCATTGGCTGTGGTAATTTAAAGATCTGCAGTGGAACAGAGACAAAAAGGAAAACAAAACCCAAGCCACCAGCCACAAAAGAAATGATCATCAGAGAGGTTGCTGCTACTGTGGTCATAAGCTGATGTCTGCTCTGATTTAATTAATCTTGGCAAGTCAGACGGGAGCTGGGCAGGTCCCAAGAGACAGTGTTTTACCCGGAAATCCACTCAACCTAATTTCACTAATGTAGGGCAGTGGAGAGACTTGGAGAGGAGCCTGCACTCTCAACCATTAGAGCACAGTGCAGGAAAGGCAGCTGGAAGCACCACCATCCAGCAGAACTGCTGCTTGCGTGCCTGCTTCAGCTTCACAGAAACCAGAGCTGCATATGTTCCAGGCGTTTGCTCCCCAGCAGGGCTTGCAGACATGACTCTCACCCTTTCCAGGAAATAAATGGAGTGCTGAGGAGCAGGAGCTCTCTTTGACCCTATTGCAGCAAGGCTCTGTATCTCACTTCCATATTGTTATTCTTCCATGAGTAAGGCCGTTCCCCAGCTGGTGCCAGGTGGAGCTGTAGGTATGAAGCCTCTCTTTGACACAGGCCCTTCAGCTGGGAAGCAAACACACACAGCCTCTCCCAGCGTGCATCTCTACCTCTTAAACAATTCTGCAGCAATGCTTAAGGTTTGTCCAAGGCTGCCCAAAAGGTTTCTCAACTTGACTGCATCATCCAGAGCGCTAAATGGAAGTGAGAACAGTGGCAGCTCAGCTCACAGATGCTTGTCTCTTTGGCAAAATTATCCTATGCTATGAGATGATCTGGACTGCAGCATAGATTTCCAAAGGCTGAAATAAAAAAGCAAACTAAAATCTCAAAGCTAGAAGGGTGGGACCACAGGACTGGAGTGACCACAAACAGTGCAAGTGAAGACTGGTGTGCATTCAAAGAACTGTTAGGGTGGTGATTGCAAGCACAAACTAGGTTGGCTTTGTTGTTGGTTTGAGGTGATTTTTTTAGCTTTCTGACCTAGTCATTCTTGCTTTTTCCTTCAGGATTGAATTTGGTCGTCCCCCCCCCCACCCAGGTTTTTTTTTTCTTTATATTACAGCTCTGCCTCTCCTCCTGCTCTCTTTCCTTCACTCTCACTTTGTGAGTTTCTTTTTGCTTTGTAGCTGGAGGGCCCTAGAAGAAATGTGAATGTCTCCACCTTGGCTTGCTGCAGGTGTAGGTATTCCCAGGCTGAAACCTGTCCTAAAGTAGGCATCTAAATAAGACAGGTTAATAGAGCCTTAGAAATGTCCAATTTATTTCCACTAATTAGGAAGGAAGCAGAGGGTGAGAAGATCAGCTGCAGATGTCTCTCTGTAGATGTCTGGAGTTAGGTGAGATGTCCATCCACTCTGACTTCAGCTCTCTCATTTTGTGGTGTCACCATGTGCACATC
Organism: Dicrurus megarhynchus; assembly: GCA_013399195.1. Classification (NCBI taxonomy): domain Eukaryota; kingdom Metazoa; phylum Chordata; class Aves; order Passeriformes; family Dicruridae; genus Dicrurus; species Dicrurus megarhynchus. The sequence continues at coordinate 333,498 of VXAD01003953.1, read as the reverse complement.
GATGCTGCCCCAGTCCAGGCCCACCTGAAGAAACAGCTCACTGCTTCCTGCTTGTTCTGTCCCTTGCAAGTGGACACAGGGGGCTCTGATCGTGCAGGAGGAGATCTCACAGTGCTGGCATGTTCAGAAGGGAGGCAGCTTTAGACAGGTGGAAGTTTGGCTACCCAGGATGAAATGCTTTTGTTCTTCAAGCAGGGGACGGTGTGAATTCTCAACCACTTTTTTGTCACCTTTGCAACAAAGAGCAAAGTGAATGTAAATGCCAAAACTGTGCAGTTCTGTCTGTATAATGGTATCTGTCCACTACAAACCGACAGGTGCGATAGCCCAGAGTTCAAAAAAGTGGAAAATCAAGACTAGTATTGGGTAAAAAGCAATGTAAGAAATACCCTCTCTGATGTATGGAATCCCCAGGATAGCTATCTACTTATCTCCCTCGGAATACCTTGCCCTCCTTTACTGGGACACTGAAAACAAGGCTGGAGAAAGCCCAGAAAACATACTGCAGAAATAGCCTGCACCAAACAAACTGCTGAGTCTCACCTCTCCTCTGAATCAGAAACTGCTGTTAACTGGCCCTGATGTCACTGGGGCTGTGATGCACTGCTCCCATTGCACAGAGCAAATCCTCTTCTTTTTACTGCTGTGGTTTAGCAGTGCCACAGCTTGAAATTTGTCTTTTTGTGCTGAATTCTTTTTCCTTCATGATATTGCTACTTGCTAAAGTTCATTACTACATAAAAACACCAGGCTGCTTCTTTTTCCTCGTCCCAAAGACCGATGAAACACTGCTAAATCTGCTAGTAAATAAGACATAGCTTAGCAGGGTGTAGCAGTACACAGAGTGTTTCCTCTTACTGCTGCAATATCATGCAAGAGAAAAGAGGGAGAGTGATTCACTGAATTTTGTGTGATAATTCTTATTCAAAAAGCTAGACTTCTTGTTTATACTTGGGATATGCACAGTCCAGCATTTGGGTTGTAGGATTCCTCTCCATTGATTGAATATGTGATGAAGTGACCTTAAATTGTTCCTGCTGCTCCATGACCTCACTTAGTCCAGCCTATTTCATCCATGCCAGAAATCAGCTCAGTCTCTGGCCTGCTTCAGCAGAGAGTCATCGGCCTGCCACTATCTGCTCCCCAGAGAACATTAATGGGGACAGTGAGGCACCTCTGTGCAGTTCCTTTGCAAGCCAGGGATCTCTAGGCGCCATGGGCACTCCCTGGAAATTAGATTTGCCACTGTGGTGAGCTACCAGGGAATAAAACATGGCAGAAAATTGTGTTTCAACTTGCCTGCTTATCCTAAGAGCAAGGACAGCATGGGAACACTGTGAGCTAACCAGCATCACTGAGGTTGCCAGCTCCCCCACTTTGAGTGTGAGCAGATTTCCTGCCCATCCCTCCTGGAGTGCTGTCAAGAGCCCACCACTGTAGGAGCTGGACCCCACTTTCAGCTGCTGATTAACAGGGCATCTGTGTGACTCGGTAGCTCAGTAGATGTGCAGGACCCCCAGTGTCTGTCTGTCCCTGTGCTTGCAGTGTTATGGGCCTGTCTGTTGTGCTGTCCTGAGGGGGCTGTGGGACTGCCAGATAAAACCCGTGAATATTTTTGATAGGAAGACACAAAAAGTTTTAAGCACAATGAAAAACAATGTCAGGATTTGTGCTCCTGAAGCCATGTTATGTGTCTTTGTTGCTCTTTCACTCATCTTCCATTTATGTGAGGAGAAAACCCCAGAAATTCTGCCTTTCTAGGATGTGTCAGAGCCTCGTAAGCAATCAGACTTTGCTGCTGGCTAACAATAGTCTTTTCATTCAAGTTTAGGGGTAGATGGTTGCACACTGGGATTCTACTCTCAGCTTCGTAATTCAACATGTCTCCTGCTATGAATGCCTTGAAGAGCAGCATTAAAGGGACTCTCGTCCCTCCCAGTGATCAAGTCATTCAGGAAAATTTTAAAAAGTAGGGCAGGCTTTGCCTCCCAATGATAGATGTTACGATCCTGTTTTAATCAGTAGCCTGTTTTGTGTCTGGTCTGTGGTGGTAGCTGTACCAGATATAGATGGAGTCCTTGAATAGCATCCTGCTTAGCTGTTCAGTACCAAGGGAAGGAAAGTCCACAGATGTTTTTGCTGACAGAGGGTTTGCAGATGCAGTGGCTGAGGCCATGGGGGTGTTCTCACAGAAATTTTTCCTTTTGGGAAATCAGCAGTCAGAATTTACTAAGATAAAAAGTATTTGAAGGTCCAGAAGCAGATCTTTTAATGAAGATGATTCAGAATAGGAAGTTGCACACAACCTAAAGGTGATTCATAAGGAAGTGGTGCTTAGGAACATATTTAAAAGCCAGGCTAAAGAGCTGAGGGGGAGAGGGAAGCAGGAATGTAGCACCTACTGCCAGTACTGGAAGCAAATACAAGTCTGCCATCTGATGGCATCAAAGGGACCAGGCCAGAATGCATGAATGGTGTCAGTAAGGAAACTTTCACATCCCAAATAGCATTCTCACTAAACATGGGTATGGGATGCTAATCCTCACAAACTAAACACTGGCGAGTGAACATCCGCATTGTTAGGCTGACAGCACAGGCCCTGGGGTGATTTTTGTGTACACCAAGTAGCTTTGCTTCAGACAGGTCCCAGACACAGCTACCCTGTTCTGGAGAAGAAGAGAGTTTATCCATATGGACATAAGCTGCGTGGTACCAGCTGGCCTTGGGGCCAGGGAGCAATGCCTGGCCCATTATATTTACTGGTACAATGTACTTTGATAGCCCCTCAGAGAAGCCAGGAACTGTGCAGGGAGCCCAGAGCGCTCTCTGAATGACCGCTGTGGTTATAGTGATGCTGCAGAGGTATGTTGAGTGCCATCACTGAGGTATATGTCATACCAATGACATGTGGTCTGTCCCACACCACCCAGCCCTTCAGCACTTGCTTCTTTTCCCTGTTCTTTATCCCAAGCCTGGATTGCTGCTTGCTTGACTTCTCCATGGGCTGTGTGGGTGTGGGAGCCAGTAAGAAAAAGGGGGAGATGGCAAGGGAGCAGGCCAGTCACTACAGTGCACTAAGACCCTTTTGCATTATTCTGTCTTACAGCCCCGCAGCCCTGGGTCAACCACCACCTTGTCTTGAAAAAAGCAATCCAAACAGTGCATGGACTGTTTCTGAAAGAGGCTGGGGACACGTTAGTGTACCCTGATGAGAGCTGGGCAATGGAAACTCAGAGACAATTAAATCCATCCTGCTGCAATGAAGGAGACATGGGCCAGATGAACACAGCAGTGAGATCACTCCAGCTTGAGGGGCATTCTTTTTGTTTGCCTTGTTCCTCCTGGCTGCCTCTGCCTTCCCCTGGGTTCTGATCATCTGTCTAGTTCATTGTGGGATAGCTCCTAGCATTAGTTTTAACTTCTCATGTGAATGGTGTGTCAGAACAAGGTGTCTGGCTGACAGGCAGACCCAGCCTCCAGTTGTATTCACTGCTTCCCCCCAGGGCAGCTGTGCTTTTGAAAGGAGAGACCAGAAAACTGGAGAGATGTGGCAGCCTCTGGATGAAGGCTCCCATTCTTGATGGCTAGAGACATTTCTCTAGATCTCTGTTCAGTGTGAGAGAAGTTTCAGTTACAACTTATAAAATTTTTCCCTCTGGGTCTTGCAGGCTTCAAGTGTGCATAGAGTTTTTTCTTTGTGACCTCATTAAGTCTAGGCTGAGAGGATCCATAGCTGTAACTGGGGGACAAAAATTCAACAGTGGTTGGTACAGTCAGTGGATTCTGTAAAAGGCTGTGTGATCTAGTTGATAAGCCAAGAGTCTAATCAGTGCCCCTAATGAAATGACAGTGGTTGCCTGGCACATCAGCAGCGAGCAGGGCAGCTCCTTCCAGTGGCACATGCTTTCTGGCTGAAGGTGTTTTGTGAGAGCTACATATTTGCCTGCTGGACTGAACCTTAGCGTATTCTTCCCATGCTGCAGAAATTCCAGGGACTTTAAGCCCCGGGTCACTTTTGGGAGTGACAAGCCTGAAATCATACAGTCCATCAGGCTGTGTATGCGTGCAGGATGCTCTAGATCATGGCTGACTAACGCTGGACCATCTCTTTCCCCACTAGATGCTGTAGAAGAAACCAAACCTACTGAAAGTGCCCAGCAGGAAGAGGTGAAAGAAGAAGAGAGCAAGGCGGACCAAGAAAATGCCTGAACATTAAGAAATGACTCCCCATTGCCCCTCCCTCCCTCCCCCTATCCTCTATCCTTCCTTCCCACCCCAATCTCGATCTCCCCCCTTCCTGCTCGCATCTGTGAGCCTGTCTGTCCCTCTCCCATTACCACTTAAACCCTTTTTCTCTCTGTGTGGCAAACATTTAAAGAAAAAAAAAAAAGCAGGAAAAATCCCAGTCAAACAGTGTGGCTTAAACATTTCTTTGTTTCTTGGTGTTGTTATGGCAAGTTTTTGGTAATGATGATCCAATCATTTTGGGAAAATTCTTGCACTGTATCAGAGTTCTTTGACCTGGCGCGTGCGTGTGTCTGTCTGCCCACTGCGAGCGCTCTCTCTCTCTCTCCTCTCTCTCTTCTCCAAGTGTGTGTGTGTGCAATGTTACGTTCATCCGAGGAGTCCAGACTTACCGAGTGAGTTAAAACAAAAGAGGGGAGAAAAAAAGGTTCTTTTCTTCCTTTTTCAATGTGATGGAATGAACGAAAGAAAAAACAAACTAAAGACCAAACACAGCAAACAAATGAACGAAAAAGAATACTAAACCCCAGTTTGTTTTCAGAACTAAAAGAACAACAACTAAAAAATGTGCCAATTAGCATAATGCTTGGCTCCAGGCTCCTTTTACAAACTGAACAATAATTATAATAAATGAGAATAATTATCATTAATACCACCGTGTCGCATTTCTATGCTGCCGTACATCCTGCTGGCCTGTGGTCTTTGGTGGGCCACTTCTTGCGTGGCCCAGCTGTGCTCCTTGGCCACCAGTCAGTAACCGACTGCTCTCCCTGGCACTACGGAGGGGATTTTTAAGGGGAGCAGGCTTGGATTTTGACTGAGATGTTAGCACTAACATAAATAATGAAAGTAGCAAAATCAGTTTTAGGAAAGAACATAATAAGCATCCCTCTACGAGACCCGATTTGGAGAACTCTGGTGACCTTGGAGGTATGAGCCTGCAGAGGGACAAGCTTGATCCATGCCAAAGGATCTAACCCCTGCCAAGGGGTGCACCAAGGGCCGTGAGGGGACAGGGCCCTGGGACCTGAGCTTCTCCCCACAGTAGGATGATGCTCACCCCATTGGGCTGGAGTTGAAGTCCCTGGGTAGCATAGCATGGTCCCCAAAAAGTGTTCTGTTTGGCAAAATAAATTGGGCCAATGCATTGAATAAATAGGCACACAGGCAGGATGAGGCCTGGTGGTGTAGGAGCAAGTTGGCAGCACTTTGAGAAATACCTCATTCCTGCTCCCCGCTGAACCCCAGGGTGGCTCACCCAGCTCTAAAGAGGGCCAAGGCTTTCAGCTGTCATTTATGGCTGTGGGCAGAGCACCACCTCCTAAATCTCCACCACTGCTACCCATAAGTTGTGGGCTGTTCCCTGGTGCCACCCAGCCTGTCCCAGTGGAGGACTGACAGACACCAAACCCAGAGCCTGTACAGCCACCTGGGTCTGCTGCTGTCTTTATGAGATGTGAGAGAGAACAGTTAAAATATATTTAGTAATATCTGGGCTTTCATAAAAGCCCAGTCATTGGCTATTACTGCTCTTTCACTGCCCTGATATTATCGTGTGCTTTCCCAGCAGCTCCTGCATGCTTTCCTGGCTGCATTGGCAATGACAGCTAGAGTACCCTGCAGCATTACTGTATGATGCTGCAGGACCTGGATTAAATTGTCCTCACAGCAGGAACACCAAAAGATGGGAATGCTGACAGCTCCAGTGTCCTTTGGTGGCCGATGCCTCTTGGAGTGGCAGCCCCATGGCTGTTGGAGGGCTGGCTGGCACTCCTTTGTTCTCCTCCATCTCTTTGTTGGAAATAGGGAGAAAAGATGAACAGTGTCTCCTCAGAAATGATCACTTTGAACGTAGACTGCTCACTGGAAGTGCCATCAAAACATGTCAGGATTCATTTCCATGTGCTTCCTGGCATTCTGTAGAAATACGAGAGAGAGAGACAGGGAGGTTTTTTTTTTTAAAGAGAGGGAAAGAGAGAGTGGGAGAGAGATTGGACAAAGATTTTTAAAAACAGGGATTAGAGAGATAAGGGGGGGAAAGATTTTCGAGTGGATAGATGGATGATAGGGAGAGAGAGGGGAGTATAGCTAGAGAAAGAAAGATTAGAGTGAACAAGATGAGAGAGAGACAGGAAGAAATTAGATAATATGGAGCAATAGATGATTGATAGAGATAGTGAAACGTAGATAGCTGAAGTAGATTAGACAGACTAAATAGGTAGAAAGATGGGCTGACTGACAGATAGGTATTGTGTCATACTTCATAAATGATATATATGCTAATATTCCCATGTCATGATGGGTGGTAAACCCTGAGACACCTTCCAGCCTGACCTCAATTCAGCAAATGTAGCGCAGACATCAGGCATTGCTTGGACCGTATGTCAGGTCTCACCACCCCACCCGTGTCTGCCACGGACGCAGCAGGGCGTGGATGGTGTTTGGGAGGGAGAGCGCTCTGAGGGACACGGGGGCTGAGGCGTAGGGAGGAGAGGTGTACAGTACGTTTGCTGTTCGTAGCACACAAGGGGCCCAGCCCAGCGCAGACACTGCAGACACCCCGTGTCTCTAGCACCGAGTTGAGAGAACTGAGGTTCAGCTCTCAGGATTTGTGGGAGAGGTGTTTGGGAGGAGGCAGAAAGGAGGGAGCATGGTTTTTGTTTGGCCTTATCTCCTGTCATGACCATTTTGAAAGGTTTTCTGTCTTGCCTGTTTCTGCAAAGACCATGTGGTCTTCCTGCTCTTCTGATTTCAGACCCCAAAGTTTTCATCTTGCCTCCACTTTGCTATTACTATTTTTAACTTTATAAGGAAAAGACAACTGCCTCTCATGTCTTCCTGGACATAGGCCTTCCTCCCTCCTCAAAAAATGAAACAACTTTCTCTCCCCAGGAACATTTTATCTTTGTATTTCGCATGTTGCCTCCCCCTTGGCTGACGGTTGTGTTTTGTCACCGTTTGTAAGAACATACTTTGCCATGTTGCTTAGAGAACAAAGGGTTGGGTTTTGTGTTTTGGTTTTTTCCCCCCACAAAGAGAACGGGGTATGTGGTTACCAACTGCAAACCTAAATAATTTAAATACTAATTCCTCTCCCTTGGTTCCAGTTTAAAATTACTGGCTGTAACCAAGCACCCCCTATCTTTATTATTGTGCCGTGTCCTGATCCTGCCAGAGAGTCAGGGCAAAGAGAGCGTGAGAGAGAGCACAGAGACAAACCCGGCCTTGAGCAGGCAGTGGTTTAATGTGTAATACACAAGATTTGTATAGGAAGCTGGGCTGTCTTCAGGGTACAGGAAGAGAGCAGAGAAAAGCATTTGGATTTCCTTGAGTTGCCTCTTCAGCCAGATTTTCAAAGGCTAAAAGGAAACAGTATAAAGGATGTAGCATGGGACGGAAACTGGAAAGAGAACAAGGGTATTTGAGGAATGATTTTTCTAGCAAGACATCGAGTGAGCTGAAAGCAGCAGAAGAGGCAGGAGGTCCCAGAAGTAAAGAGTGGGGCAAAGAGTAATCAGCAGAGTAGTTGAAGCTTTTCTACTACTCCTGCTGTAACAACCAACAGGAATTCCCCAGGGAGTATGTGTCTAATTCTCTCTCCCTGAAGAGGATATAGCTTTGCCTGGAGGTGTCTGTGGTTGTTACTTTATGTAAGAAAAGGGCAGGGCATATCAGAGTGACTCACACTGGGAATATGGTGCCTGACCTCACCATGCAGTGCTGTGGAAATTCAGGGTCCTAGAGGGGCTTCTTCCATGCCCCTGTAGTAAGATATGCTAGTGACCCACAGCTATCCTGAATGCTCGTACCAGCTGTAGGCCAGCTCTTGACATTTCACTACTACATTTCACTAGACTAAGCCGTTAAAAAGTGAAAAAAATTCCAACATAAACTCCCCATCAATGCAGTAGATTGTTCTCATGAATTTGGTCTGCTTTGCAATGCTTGTGGCATCCTGTCTGCACTGATAGCAGATGAAACCCCACAACCCTTGCAACAGTTGCATCAGCCAAGGAGCTTCTCCATGAACCACATTCCAAAGGGAGGGGAAGGGCATCCTGCTGAGATCCCTTCAGACACAGTGTTTTCCAATCCTAAATCCTAATGCAGCCCCATGAGAGGCCTTAGCCAGAAGGAACTCACCTCTGGTGACCACATAAACACCATTGCTTGGGAAACTCTATATGAAAGAAATGGCCATGACTGACAGAGAGGGGTTTAGAAAAAGAAAGAAAAGAAGAAAAAAGGAAGAGGGAGTTCATACCAAACTCCCCACAGGAGTTATTTATTTTTGCCTGTGGTCTTCAGACAGCAGGCTAGCACTTGTGACTTTTCATACTGAAGGTCTGGTGTTTGTCATAGGTGTCTTAGGAAGGAAGTGGAGTGGCTGTGGTTTGCAGAGGTGGAGGGAAGGATTTGAATGAATGTTTCTGTGGTTCCTCTTGGCTAAGAAGTCCGCTCGGTGGTCACCTGCAGCTCAGTGACGCCAGAGGTGGCGTTGGGGGCCCTCTTCCAGGCCTGTGCTCAGATTCCCTGCTTTTCTGCATTGCCACATTAGCACTTTCACTGGATATTTAGAGCACCTCAGGACTGGTTCTCCTCTCGCTCACACTGGGGTAACTCAGGAGTCGCTCCACTGGAACCAGTGGTGTTAATCTGGTGTGAAAATAATGCGAGAGGAGGATTCAACTCCTCGGGGGGGGATTTTCCAGGTCCCCGAGGGGGAAAAGAAATCAATGGGAGTTACATGTCTAACTGCCACTTGTGCCTGTGAAAGTCTGCCCCTTATCTACCTATATGTATATAGGGTACAGTTTTCAGAATAACCTAAGTGACACGGGCACCTGAGAGCACATATTTCACTGGCTTTCAAAGAGACGCAAGTTCCTATGGCCCAGATGCTGAAGGATGTCCAAACTCCTCTCTGCAGTGCATTTGGGGGTCTCAGGCCTGAAATTCTCCAGTCATTTCCCAAAATGGAACTGAAGATCATGAGTCATTTAGGTGGTCCTGAAAGCACTACCCTCTATCCATTTTTCAGGGTGTTGATCTCAGGTCATGTGCGAGCCTGCATTCTTACCTACAATGCTTTATTACTACATTCTTCTGTTGAGCAATACTTGGAAGAAGAGGTGAAGGTCGAGATTTGCAGAACAGGCTAGTGACCCCAGTGGCTCACATCTGGAGTGCCCAACTTGAGAGACACCTCACTGGGGTCCAAGCCATGGGTCCCCTGTATGCTCTGAACATCAACAAGATTCATGTATTACACACCCAGAACCACTGGTCACTTCTAAAAAAAAGAAATCCCAGCCTGAGACCTAGACTACTCTCACAAAAGAAAATCCCAGGTGAACTGTTCACCTAATAGCTTGGTTTTTCTGCTCATGCCTGTTCCTAATGAATAAAACAAATCCCTGTGCATCACCTAAGCCCTATTTTGAGGAGTTCCACTGGCATACAGCTGAAGTAACACAGTAATAAATCGGGGCCTGAAGAAGGTGGCTACAGCCTAGAGAGTATCAAGAACTGTGACGTGTCTGGAAGCTAATAAGAGCAGAACTTGACGATTAGAGCGGCCCATTTCCGATGCTCTTGTGTGAGGATCTGGAAAGAGTCTCTCACTCATTGTACTTGTGCATTATGAATGTGTCCATCTGCAGAGATCTAATGTACACATATGTCCTGAATATTGTCCTAAGGTTGCAAGCTTCAAAAATGAGCAGAAAACATTCCCGAGAAGTGAGAATAATACAGATGTCTGTATTTGAAAAATTGGTTCAAATAAAGTCTCTCACTTATAGATACATGTAGTTGTGTGCAATTATTTGCTCCTGGAATAGGAATTTCTCCCTTGTGTAGGACTTGGATGCTTTTACAAAAAAATCTCATTTCATTCTCCCTCGACCTTCTCAGTCAAGTTCTACTACCATGGAAAAAAATGCTTTCTACTTATTCTCTGTCTGGGTAAAAAGCTATCTTAAATTGAAATGGCGAAGTAAAAGGCCTGGTATGTTTTTTATTGTGCTTAATATCCATTGAGGTAGAATATCTAACTGGCCTGATGGAAGATGTGGTCTCCTGTGCAAAAGTCCTGGGTTTTTATATAACATGACGCAGACATCCCCACAGACACTCTGACCCAGGAAAGGCTGGCCTGTGGCTGTCTGGGCACTGCCTGGGAACTGGGCTGAACTGAGGAACACTGTGCTTGGGCACCACAGAGATGCAAAATGTCCACAGCCACATCTGGGCCTGGGATGTTCCGAGCCAGGGAATCTGCTTGGGTGTAGAAATGGGAATGGGGGGTCACCAATGGTTGGACCTCTAGGGATCATCCAGTGCAACTCCTCTGCCAAGCCAGGGTCACCTAGAGCAGGTGGCACAGGAACTTGTCCAGGTGGGGTCTGAGTATCTCCAGAGAGGGAGAGTCCACGACCTCCCTGGGCAGCTGTTCCAGTGCTCTGCCACCCTCCATGGAAAGAAGTTAGGCAACCTTGTGCAAGCTTATCTAAAGCTATCAAATTCCTCATCGGATTTAAATCTTCGGTAGTTCCCTGGGAAATGCCAGAAGTTTTTGAGATGGAAATATATATTTCAGCAGTTAAGAAGCCCCACCATTATTTCCCTCAGTATCAAGTTTGTGCCAAGTACAATGAAATATGAACAGAGCAGGAATTGCTGCCCAAGCTGTGCTAGGCTTCTGACTTAATCCTGAACTGTATCTGTCAGCAGCTCAAGAGCAGAGCTGAAATCAAGCATTTTTGTCACATCTATTCATCCCAGGAAGCTTTGCAACCACTGTTTAGAAATCACTTGCAACTCATCTATGAAATACAGCAGCTGGCTTAGCAAGGGCCCAGGAAAATTCCTGATGAGGCTCCAAGGAGCTGCCTGGGAAACAGAGCAGACCTCAGCACCTCACATGGGTTCTGGACAAAGTGCCAATTTACAAATGACACAATTAGATGTCTGTATTCTTGTATGTAATCATCAGTTGCCTCGTGGCTTCTCCAAAAAAGGCGTGGACTACAGCTTGTGTGCAAACAAATATTAAGCATTCAAAATCAAGTGGTTTCAATTAGCCACATCACTAGATTGCAGGGATCAGCCCTGGCAGATTGGCTTTGCTTCTGTGGGGCAAAACACCTCTAAAGGGACACTCAAGGACCTCTCTCCAAGTAAATGGTTGTCTTGAGGCAGCAAGGCTGCCTTGCACTCTTTTATCTCCACCTGTTAGAGGGGGAGGGCAGAAGCTGAACTGTTGGCCCGGGGCACGTGTGTCAGCTGAAGCTCAGCCTGATGTAAATCTCCACATGAGACTTTCTAACCAGACACACAAAGGTTGCCCTGCCTGATTTCCAGAGTCACATTCTTGCCACTGCAAGAAGAAATTAGCTTTCTGCCTGAATTGTAGAAAATGGTCCATGACTCACCTTGGGTGTTCAACCTCCCCCAGTTGCCCAGGTGAACTCCCTTTGGATATCTTGCCACATGCATGGACTACACCAGCAAACTTTCCCCAATTTCTGAGTGAGTAAAGTGTTTCCCATTTCTTTGGTGGTCTCCCAGCTCAGCCCTCTCTGGGCTGGGAGAGACCACCTCTCCTTGGGGAAATTGCAAGAGGAACTTCAGGTTTTCCTGGTTTTTGACAATGCCAACAGCTTCATGGCACATTTGCCACCTTCAGTGCTCTACTGAGGTCACAGGCAAAAGACCGCTGTTTCTCATAGAATCACTCAAATTTCTAAGTCTACTTTCCTTACTCCAGCAGGGAATATGAAGCACTCTCTAACAGACATTTACAGTCTCCCAATCTCTTTGCCCTTTTTTACCATTGAATACAGAGCTGGCATCAAGTCTGAACAGGGCTACTCCCTTGTTGAAGATGAACAGAAAAAGCAAAAGGAAATGATGCACTCCTGTAGCTAAGACCACTTTTGTTTATTAAAAATGAAATTATTTTTCTCCATGAAGGGCCACTTTTATATATTGAAGAGGAAATAATTTTCCTCTAGCTTGGCATGAAATGATGAACATTAATAATAAGAGAGGCTAGGAAGTGAAAGCCCCTTTCTCTCAGAGGAACACCACTGACTCTGTGGTTGAGAGGCAGGGTTTGCAGAGAGCTGGTAGCTTGTACAAAACAGACTGGGGCGCTTGGGTCTCTGCAAATGCATCAGCCTACACAACCCAAACTACAAGCTGGGTACAGGTAGAAAGGCACTGCTTAATTTAATTATGGTAGTTGATTAAGCAAGTTATGAGTAAAATGTGATTAGCACTTCAGGAACAATGGGTGGATGCTAAGCCAAGAGAGAGAAGATTCATTATCTGCAGTGAGAGAGAGGAAGGGTGGTACAGGTGGCTGGATAACAAGGAAGGGTTAATTGGGGTGAACTGAAAACCGCTGTTGAGGCCTTTCTCTGCTGAGCCCATAATTATGTTTTTCTTATCTTGAGACAGTCATCTTCTGAAGGGTTTTGTGGCCATCCTTAGGAACCTGACCCAGAGAGGGAAAAATAGTTTCTCTCACTGGAGGTGAGGTCTAACGTAGAGGGTTCTGTTTTCCCCCTCTACACCGGGTGTGCTTGTCCTTGGCCATTTATCTGTGTACAGTCTGTGGCTGAAATTTCAATGAAGCCTCATTCAACGCCTGTCTGTGCAGCAGCTGATTGTTTAAGTTCGGAGATGATTTCATTGTGGGTGCTGTGGGGCAGAGGCTCCTTCCTTGTTTTTGCCCAGGGCCTGAGTCTTTCCTTCTTGGGTCTCTTTCCTTTTGAGGCAGACCTGAGTGATTTAGGAAAAACAGAGTGAAAGCTAAGAAGCTGCCACACTTCCTGGTGGCTTAAGTGGGTGCTGGTGTCTAACAGCAGAGACACTTCAGCCTCTGGATGTGGAAGACCAATGTTCCTGGAAACCACGGAGAAGATATCTGTGAGGGGCACCTCTGGGAGTGATGACAGGTCACCTTCTTTAGAAGTCACTTAAAGACCAGAAGACAATTCCTGTTTGAATGCCAGCACCCGGCAAAGGGGTGAGCAGTTCCTGCACGCTGGTACTTCGGCTTCCTTGACCCCACTGCTTCTCAGCAGCAAAGAGACAGGAGGCCTACAGCTGTGGGTTGTCTCCCCCAGGCTCCTCTCCATGCATGACAACCAAGCCTGGTGCCAGACACCCCACAGGGCACGTTTGGCAGTCAGGGCTGGAAGAACAGGGTACAATGCAGGGTGCACAGTCTGGAAAGATCTCACATGCTGACTGGTCCCAAGGAAAAAGCCAAAGGCCTCAGGGGCATCACCATCCCATCTCACATCGCAGGGAAGGGTTCTGCTTGCCCCAGGGCATGGGCTGTGCAGGATGCTGATGGCTGGGGAGGGCTGGCTCTGCCTGGCCGTGGCTTCTGGGCTGTTGGCACGCGCTGCTCCCGGCCCCTCGCCGGCGCACAGACCATTAATAAGACTTTCCAGCCTGTCACTTCCACGCTGAATCCTTTGAAAGCCGTGCTCCTCTGGGCCCATTAGAGGGAGGAACTGTCTCTGTTGAAACATATGGGGCTGTCAGGCTCTGTCTGTTGCTCTGAAAGCTGCCGCCGCTCTTGCTGTTTGCTGATGGGGGGGCAGCAGCTGTCTGGAGGAGGCTGTGATCAGGATGGGGGCTTGGGAAGGGGCTGGGGGAAGATAGCAGGTGAGCTGGGAAGGATGCTGGTAAACAGTGTGCTGCTAGCTGGTGGGCTGCTGTAGGACATTGGGGTCCTGGGCAGCTCAGGGGGAGTCCCTCATGCTATGAGTGTGATGGGGGAAGAGGTACATCTGGGGACAACTGGGTGGTGAATATTGGGGGAGTGTGTAGGGGCAGGCTGAGGCAGCAGGAGACATGGCTGATAGCAGAGTTGTTTGGACTTGTCTGGGAAAGGAGAGGATGGCAGCAGTGTTGGGTGACTCTATGGGGAAGCTGCAGAAGGGAGACTTTGGAAAGCATCATGCGGTCACACGGAGCTGGAGTTTCTCATTAAGCAGCACACCCGCCCTCCAGCTCCATTTGCAGAGACTGAACAGGATTTAATGGAGTCCCTTGACTTTTTCCTCTGAAATATTCATAGGTTTTAGCAGTCCATTTCATGCTCACCTCCTTCTCCATTAACGAGCATCGAAGAGGGACTGGGTGGAAAGTAGGCTGCTGTGGAGCCAGGGAGCCAGAAAAAGGGACCTGTGCCTCTAACCAGGGACTTCTGGGAAGCAATCCATTCCTGGGCTGCTCCATGGCCCTCTCACTAGGCCTGCAAAATGACTGGAAATGAGCCCTGGGCAGCATGCACAGGGAGGTGATTAATAGTGGGAAAGGAAGGAAACCAATTAAGCAGAGCGTGCTGTCTGGAGCTGCTGCCCCCACCCCTCTCACACAGATACACCCATGTCTGTCTCCCTGCCTGTCTTCATAATGTGCAAGGCCAAGAGCTCTGTAAGAATCTCACAGGCTGACAAAAATGCCTGGAGGCAGTTAGTTTCCTCCTCGCCTTAGCACTAATGCTGTGCTAGGATACAGGGAAAGTCCAGAGCTTCCACGGCACAGCACAGAAGCACAGAATTTGGGTTATGAATGCCCTGTCTGCAGTACTTGGCACAGCAAGGATCCTGCTGGGAAGTGTGGAGAAAGGGTGTAATAAATAGTGCCATTGCACTCTGGTGTATGAAATGGCCCCAAAGACTGGGGCAGGTGGGATCTCAGAGCATTTTCCAGACCTGTTAGGTACTAAACCAGGGCTTTAATAGTCCAACTAACTGGTATGTCCCTTCCAAAGTCTAGAACTAAATATGTCTAAGATTCTAGTGAAAGGTGTCCCTGCTCATGGCAGGGAGGTTGGGGTGGTGATGGTGTTTGGAAGTAGATGATCTTTAAGGTCTCTTCCATCCCAAAACATTCTATGATTCTGTGATTTTGGGGATGGGGAGAGGTGCAACTCTCACAACTCTGCTCCAAAGTTAAACCTTTTTTGCAGCAGTCACACTCCTAAAAGCATGCAGTTTAAAGTCCTAAGTAAATTTTTATCAAGGGCTCCATGGACAACAGTAGGACCTGGATAGTACTCTAGGAAAACAGAGTGGTCCTCCACCAGTGCTATCCCTGCAAAAAGTACAAGAGGTGCTCAACAGTGGGCTTCCAAGTTCACTTGGCTTCTCTCTGCATTATTGCTTTGATGAACAAAAAGAGCAAAATCTGCATGCTGATGAGTCGTTCACTCTGGCTGACTTGAGACAGAAAGCAGGATTGTAAATGTACCATTTCCTGTGGTTCCTCCCTGCTGGATTAAAAACCAAAACAAAGTCACAGATGCAACAGCACCTATTTATTTTGCTCTCAAAACACTCACTAGTCAGGCTGCTTCCCCTTCCCTCCTATACACCCATACACGCGTGCTTGCGTGTGTCCTGGGAATCAGATGTTTATGCAAGTATTTCCAGGATGTTCCACATCTCCCTGAAATGATAATCAGCATGCCCAGAATCAGCTTAATTACTAAGCATTCAGCATGCGCCCACAGGCTCTTCCAGGGCAGCTCCACGCAGCATCTCCATGAATGAGTTTTGTTTTTCCTCCATGTTTTTCCTCCACTGCATGTTTTTCCTCCACTGCCAAACACGGCTCCTGAAAGAGAGCTCGGGCCCTCACATCTGAGCTGCTGGGTTTTCTGGTTATTTATTTATTACCAGGAAGAAAGAGAGAAGTTTGTAAAGCATCAGCAGGGCATGAACAGGCACTGAGAGTGTTTCAGGGTGAGATTTGGCTACCGCTGATTTTTTGCAGCATGCAGGATAGAGACGTGAATGATCCCAGTTTTAACTGGGCCAGATCAGAGATTTACACATGCTGCGTCCATAGTCGGGCAATTTCTCTCTGTAGAAAAGACAAAAATCAAGAATCTAAGTACCAGGAAGTGTGGAACTCTGAAGTTTTGCCATCCATGGGTTGCACCCAGGCACATCTGGGTCCTCAGCAGATAAGCACTTTCTAGAGAAGCAAGGACTGCTTGGTTTAGGCAGTCAGAAAACACAATGCTGAGGTAAGAAAAGAAAGCACTTTCTGAGGCAGCAAAGTGCACCTCCTGTAAGAAAGAGCACTATTCATGGCTCTTCAAAACTTTTCTGAAGGATCTCCTGGACTGAGGCTGTGGGCATCTACAAAGATCATGGCCACGTCTTTGCTTTTAGTCAGTGCACTTGCTATCAGCCCCACAGCAAACAATCCCTCATGTAACCTCTCAGGTCATTTCACAGAGGTGCTAAGCACAGGTGGAAGAAGGATTCAGGCTTCCCCTCATCACTCTGCAGTTACCATCTGTGAGCCTGACAAGGTCTGGACTCTTCAGACAACTGTAGCTGACTTCATTTCCCTCCCTGTGGCATTGCACTAGCAAAACCCACCTGATGTTGATGACGATCCTATCACAATGTTATACACACGGGAAGCATTTAGGGCTATTACGGTCACATTTCACTAATATGCTGCCTTTTTGTGGAGCTTGGGGACCACGGAGCCCAGAACAGGGAACCCTTTTCTGCCTCTACTGTGCTTGTCATCACATGGCAAGGAGTCTCCATTTAAAATACAAGTCCTGGTGTCAGAGAGACATAATCAAACCAGAATTTTGATCTGAAGCAAGGGGGGAGTTCCCAAACACAGGTTCACTTCTCCACCTGGGCATGATTACACAAGGAGATGTGACTTCTCCTCTCTGTACATAAAGGAAAATTTAAACCATTTTGCCCAATCTTCCACATCCCAATTCATTAGCTATTCAAGACCGTTCGTATGAACAGGCCTTTGCTCACACAGGCACTTGGCTGGTGGTTGCCATCACAAGTAAATAAGATGCTGCAGCAGCATTTGGGTGCCCAGGTAGTTGGCCCAGGTAGCTGTTCAAGTTTGGTGTTAGTATTGCCGAGACTTAAGGACTGTCTCACATTGCTGGTGCTGCCTCCAGATCTCAGAAGTCTGCCAGCCTCAGCATCACAGCATTTCTATCACCCTGCACCCAGGAGCTGTCAGTACTCTTCCCAGCGTTATCTGCACAACTCCTGGAGTGCCGCAGGAAGGATAATTATGACAACACAGGGCTGTGAAGGCTTAGACCCTCCAGACATGTCGTGGTACCTTCCTCCTGGTTGGGCAGCAGGGCTCTGCCGCTTGCCCAGGGGAGTGGGAAGAGGCTGTGACAGGACACACAACTGAGCCAATCTCTCAGGATTTTGGGCAGATCAGATCAGTAACTGCTCTGCCCTGAAGTATTTATTCTGCAGGGAAGGGGATGGGAATAAAACATACCTTTAAGCCTTGTTAAAAATACGTGCCATGAAGACAGCTCTCCTCTCAGGCTAAAACTGTCTCCAGGGACGATCTCTGGAGAGTGCCTGTGTAAGCAGAACACCCACCACCGAGTAGGTTTCTCCGGAGGCGTGTCTGTAGGTGAGCGCTCCGCTAAGCGGAATTAGCGGAATGCCTGGGGAGAGCACGTTCCCGCGTGATGTGCTGCCTGCCTCTGCCTTTCCCTAAACAGTGCATCCTGTCCTTGCGGCTCGGGATACGCTTGTCACAGAAAAGTCCGCACGTGTAGGGTAGGATTTTCTTTTAGTTCATCCCTAGCCAGCTTCTAAGATCAAATTTTGAGCTAGAAACACCTTTTGAGCTCACTCAGCTGCTCGTGAGTAGCTGCTCGGTGCCAGCTGAGCTGTGCCCAGAGCCTTGGCACAATGGCACATGGGCACAGCCAGTCACCCCTTATGCTTCTGTAAATATCCAGGTTTAAATGCCACTGTCATTCAACCGGCAATACAGTGACACAGCCACCTGCACCGGGCAGCCTTGCCACGTGGGGACACGGGAGCTGGTGTAATAGGGAAGGAAAACGAGGATTCCTTGACATAGGGAAGGCAAAGCACTACTGAATCAGTGACTGGGGGTGCGCCCCTGCTCCCTGCTGGGGAATAGGGGAGTCAGGGGCAGCAGCAGGTTTTGGAGATGGGGCAGCCGGAGAGCCCTGCAGCCTGCATGGCAGTCACAGCAAAGCATCCCTGAGCTGCTCAGAACAGCTCAGCCCTGCTTTCTGCTGCCGCTGAGACTGCTGGAGGGGAAAATTAGATTTGCCTTTTGTTCAGCCAGGCTCACGGAAAGCCTCGCTCAGTGGCTGGGTAAAGAGCAGAACCTGCTCATGGTGCCTGCACTTGGGTATTGGCTCAGCTGAGACGGACCCCAAGAGCTGAACCTCCTCCTCTCACAGCTGGCTCTGAGACGTCATGCTGGGGTAGAGTCTCCCTGCCGCAGAGACATCAGCCTCCCCCAGCAGCTATGCCTGCTGCTCTGCCTGTGGTGGAGAGAGCCGTAAAGGATGGCAGAGATCCGTGGGACCTGTGCTTTGCTAAATGAGGCTCAGGACCTATTGGTGCATGTGTGTACTTACTTGGCTGACTGTGGATGCCTCCCAGATATGCCCTGTCCTTGTCCCATTTTCATCCCACCAGAGAATATCATGGCACATCCTGACATCAGGCAGCTAAAGGAGGGGGCAGAGTGCCCTCCTGCTCTCCTCACATTAACCATATTCTGCTCTGGCTGGTCACCTCAAAGGCAGCTCCAGTAACATTTTCTGTCTGAAAGGCACTGATGTTGGAGCAGCATTTAAATTTATGTTCCCATAAAATATTTTTTCCATAAAACATTTTTTTCATAAGCCATGGGACAGATTGGAATCTGACATGTTCAGCTGTCGCTGGATGAAGGGAAGAGCAGAAGTGACAGGAAATTTTTAGGAGAACTATATTAAACTCTGTGTAGGATTTTGATTTAGTAGTAACAGTAAAATGAAATTTCAGCTGATATTCCATTACCCTGTTTGCAGTGCACTCTAATAGCATCTCCATTCATAAAACAGTTCAGCTCCTGTCCTTTGGTGTTGATCTATTTGTTTTGCTCTAGAACAGTTTCCAACACACAATGAATTTGCCTTCCTGCATACTTATGTATTCAGGAAAGGGACAACACCTGTCCAGGCTGCCAGCCTTGTATTTGCGTGTTGGATCCTGAGAATGGATCTTCTCAACAGCACATTTCATATGGGTGACCCTCTGCAAACATCTTTGTGAACACTTGGCCAGATGTATTTGTTCCCCCATCTTCTGGACTAGTGGGGTGCAGTGTGAGCAGATAGGCAACAAAAAGAGAGAAAAGACAAAAAGCTGGGCTAGGAAAAGGGCGGGGGCTGAGGAGGCAAACACATTTTCTGTTTCCACCTGACCAGGTGCCAGTGACCCATTACAAGTGCGTGACTTGCCTGGTTTTGCAGAAATCACGGTATGCAGTCTCACTGGAGGGTTGCAACGCCTCTCCCACTAAGCCTGGCTTGAGCTGGAAATCTTTTGTTCTTTTTGGCTCTGCCCTCACTCACAGGAGTCAGGCTGTACAGCCGGCACCCAGGCAACTGTGAGGCATCTGCGGGTACAAAAGCAGAGGTGCCAGGTTCTCATTGCACTCATTCCTGAAAATTTCATCCCTTCTTTTTGGAATTTATAATAATGGGCCTCACTTTTCACTGATATATTCTTCGGAACTCTGCAAAGTGAAGGCAAAGCACTACCAAATCCCAAGGGTATAATTTTACCCCTACTTTCTGGTGGCATTGTAGATAAATCACCCTTTAGAGTGAATTCAGCCCTATTTGTCTCCCTTCTCCATGCCCTTCCTATCAGATACTGGAACGCCTCAGCCTCCTTCCCTGTCTCCCAGCTCTTGCAAGACGTGCAGCTTCTTGCAGGCAGCCTCTCTACACCAGCGTTAAGTTACTAAGGAGCCGAGATAAAAGGTTCCCACCTTCATAAATAATCAATGTGGGCCAAATGGCTTGTGCTTGCTTGACAAACTCATGCATGAGAAACAGAAAGGGAAGAGACAAGCACTAACCCAGCAAGGAAAATAACCACCTCACGCCAATAAAGGTGGAAAGGAGATTCAGATAACAGAAAAGCAAGAGAACAAGAGTAGAAAACAAGGAGCTGAGCACCATCAAACACTTCTTTTATCTTTATTCACAAAGTTTCTGGAGACTGGCTTTGATTTAGCTAATTTACTCATTACAAGGAAGTTACCAGAGCAGCCTGGTACCTGCCAGCCCCTGGGTGAGACTCAGCCCACGCCTCTGATGGGTTTGCCCATGGTCATTTGCTGACATTGGAGGGATGTAGATGTGCAACCAGCATCAGAGGGGCTGGTGAGCCCAGCACCACTGGTCCCACTGCAAACACAGGGTGTGCACAGAGCAGTCACAGCCCAGGCAGCCTTTCTCAAGGGCTGCTGTACAAAGGGCAGCTCAGCTGAACGGGCTGTTCTGCAAATTAAGTTTCTGGGGTAAGTTTGCCATTATAGAACAGCAGGACTTCAAGCTTCCAGAGCAGATGCCACACCTGTCCTTTGCCTCTGTGGCACCTGTCAAACACAGAGGGCCACCATTATGTGACAGGGGTGAATCCCTTCTGTTTCATAGGTTCTATGTCTAGTAACTCTGCCTTGGGAGAGGAGCTCACCAGCCAGCACAGCAGACTCATTGGTGTTGGTACATCAATGCTGATTTTTACCACATGGGTGCCTGGCCCTTGAAGAAGGTGTCTGTGCCATGAATCGAAATTGCGCAGTAATGACAGTAACCTTTTCAGATGACAGAGCTGATGGTGAGCACAAACAGTGTCCCTGTGCTCTTTCTCTTAGGATGATCCAATGACATTGGTAACATGCAGCTAAGGCAAAAAAAAACCCCATTCATGCCTGATTCACCACTGGGTAACCTCTCACTCCAAGCTGGTGCCAAACTTTTGAGGCTTAATCCAGGGCGATGAGTCAGGTCTGGCACAGTTAGCTCAGGAGGTGTCAATAAGAACTTTGGCAGGTACTAGTCCACCTCTGCTGTGAGTCCTTGCTGTTTGTAAGCACCGGACAGAAACTGCTGCCACAGGGAAAGTGCCAGGCTGTAGACTTGCCACTCCCTAAATTACTTCATTGCTTTGACTGAACACAAGGCCTGGGCCTGGCTGTCAAGCCTTGTTCCTTGATCACAGGTGACCCTGGAGTCGGTACCAGATGCAGAAGGCTCCCTCCTCATGACGAGCACCTCTTCCCACCCTCGACAAGCTTTTGCCTCTTAGGGCAAGACTACAAAACAACCACATGTCACAGACACAAAGCAAGAGAATGCAATGGCATCACCAGCGCTTTGGAGATGAGCAGAGTCCAGCAATTCATTAATTTAAATTGCCCAACCGACTGAGGAAGGGGACTATTCCCTCTGGTATACAAGCACAAACCACCTCACACAGCCATTCTCCTTGTGTCCCAAGCCAAACCTCCCTGACCTTAGCTGTGATCAGGCCATCCCAGTTTCTCAGACTGTTGTGTGAAGCTGAACACAACAGATTTTGGCCACTGGAGTAGTGATGAGTTCCTGCTCCTGTTCACCACTGATGCACTAAAAAACTGCTGCAGACACAAATTAAAAAGGGTGGGAGGGAGGATAACATCAAAGCAAATTCATGCTCCTGCTCTAAGTAACTGTTTTCTCAGCTCTAGTATTTAATAAGAACAAGGGGGATCACTAAAAGGGCTGAAAGGAGAGCTCCCAGAGTACAGATAGTGACCAAAGGAGTGAGTGAGTGAGTGAGTGAGTACACCGGATTCCTTGGGAGATAGTTTCATTGCTATGGAATCTGTCTTCTGAGCTTCTCTTTGCAATTTTGTCTCATTCGGTGCCTCTTGAAATCAGGTTCCATTTGTCTGTCTGGTGCTAATTTTCCCTCATTTGCCACATTGAAGCCATCATTAGAGGCACAAAGTGCCTCCAGTGCCTTTTTTTCCCTTTCTTCAGTCACTCTCCTTAACATCTCTTGGTTTGTTAACTCAGCTATCACTCAGTGGCAATCAGATGCTGTTAGTCTGATCTATCTGCCTGTGGATGCCCCATCCCTCCTGTTCCCAAGGACACATTGCTGTCTGTAATAGCTGCCTGGGGTAGTTGCCTGGGGCAGGGGCCAGGGAGGTGCTTTAGAGCAATTGCCAACTTTTATCTGCAAGTGTTACAGCCCCTTCTGAGAGATGTTTGATATCTTTCTTGATTTCCATTTCAATTAGCTAATGGGGGTAACAAGTAGAAGAGGAAGGGTTTGGACAGCATTGAAAATGTCCTCTGAGCTCCTGGTCTTTGCCCTCAAGCTGATTCAGGGTTTGCCTGGAGTCAGAAGCTGGCTTTCAGCTGTTGGCTTACAAGGAGTGCTACCTCTGCCCCCAAGAAGTGGATCTGTCTCTGCAGCCAGCAGCACAAATCCTCATGCCTTTGCCACATCCCTCTGGTGCCCGAGCACTCCAAGAGGTGCATCTCCCTAGGGATATGCCCCACCACAGCATCCTCAAGCAGACAGCAGCCCCAGACCTTGCTTGCACACCCGGTGCTCCCGCTTGCTGCCAGATCACTTGGCAGTGGAAGGCCTGACTGGGCTCTGGTGCACGATCTGCCCCACTGAGAGAGCGCACACGGCAGCCTGTGCTGGGTACCGGGGCTGTGTCAGCTGCAGCCCCATCCTGCAGCGTGGGAGGCCTGCCCTGCTGCCTGTCAGCAGCTCTGCTGTGCCAACAGCTGCCCCAGAAAAGCAGTTGAGCAGAAGAGCCCCGCACCACTAGCAGCAAGAGCAGATTGCTCCGGAGCGTGGCACGGTGCTCATCCCCGCTGTGTGCTGTGGGTGGAAACGGCAGCGCTGCTCCTGCTCTGCCTCGGGCACAGCGAGACAGGGCACACACCCACAGAGGTACCAGGGCGCCAGCAGCTGCCTCCAGCAATGAACCTCTGCACATCTTCACTCCTGGGCCATGGGAAGAGCTTTGATCAGCGGCAGGAGGCTGTGCTGAAGGTGTGCGAGGCTCTGCGGTGGCAGGAATTTCAGGCTGAGTAAAGGATCGTTCATGGAAAGATGTGGTGAGCCCACCCCTCCCTTCACTAGACAGACACCGAACACACGAGCACTGGTGCTGGGAAGGGGGTTGTCTTGGCTCTGTTAGGCAAACCAGTAAAGTCAGCAGCCAGTGAGACGATCTGGGAGAGGTTTTACATGGCTGGAAGTTCTCAGGCCACTCTATAAGTGGCCGACAGACCCACAGGCAGGCAAGGCAGCCTTTATTTGAGCGGGCTTCCCAAATCACATTTCAAAGAGGATGCATAGTCTTAGCTCAAGCTTGCCAGCAGCTTGTGGGTGCTCTGGATAGCTGCTCAGTGCCTGTTTTCCACAACCTTTGCCAACTGAAACCACTTCAAGTGAACAATATATTCCCTACAGGAATGCAGGGGCAGGACTGGAAGCCAGGTGCACTGTGAGGGACTGAAGCTCTGCTGGATTCCTGCACTTGAGTCAAGCGCCTCACTGACCCTCTGTCTGTGTGGCATCCTCGAGAGGCTCAGATCCAGGAGTGATTTCTCCAGTTGGGAGGACTGTGTTGCAAAATAGGTTGCAAGCTAAGGAAACAGCCTGGGAGGCTGGGCTCCAAGAGATGGAAAACCCAGATTCACGTGCTGAGCTGGCAGAAGGTGGGATCATCCACTTCTACCAGTGACTTCCACAAACTCTCCCCCTGCTAGTACTGCATCCTGTCAACATAGATGTCAGGGGACTGGAACCTTAGAATCCTGGGCACAGACTTGGATAAAAACATTATCACCCAAAGGTGGGGCAGCAGCAGATCAGTGCCGAGGTGTGATTTCCAAACCAAGCATAAAGGATGCCTTGCTGCCCTCCAGCTCTGTAAAAATTTTGGAGTAGGTTTCAACTGGCAGAGTGACATTATTCCTGGTCAGCATTTTGTAATCATTTGCATTATTTCAAAAGACCTAAAATCAGATTTATCATCCAGGTTATTGGAATGTATGACAAGTCTATTATGCATTTCAATTAGCGCCTTCCTTCCTCTAGTTTCCTGGTCAATGTACCATTTTTAAGCTGAACTGGAAAGGTGACACTTTTGAAGAGGAAGCAGTAAATGTTCTACAAACCATATACTCTGAAAGTATTAAACATCAGAAAGCATTGTGTAAAGCTCATACTCTCCAACATGGTCTCAAGTTTTTACAGATACCACGCCTGCCATGAGTGGACAGAGTTCATAACACAGACAACAGACCAATAAAAAGGTGTTAGGTGCAGATATTTTTCTGGAAAACAATGCAATTTCCAGCTTCCAGATGAAAGCTCAGTTTGTTCTCAGTTTGCAGATGACACTAAGTGTGGCAATGTTGATCTGCTGGAGAGTAGGAAGCTCTGCAGAGGGATTCTGGTCAGGCTGGATTGCTGGGCTGAGACCAACAGTATGAGATTGTGCAGCAAAGTGCCGTGTCCTGCCCTTCGGTCCCAACAACCCCATGCAGTGAAACATGCATGGGAAGAGTGGGGAAGAGTGCTGGAAAGCTGTCCAGCAGGAAAGGACATGGGGGTGCTGGTTGACAGTGGCTGAACATGAGCCCAGGTGGCCAAGAAGGGCAATGGCACCTGGCCTGTATCAGCAATAGTGTGGCCAGCAGGACCAGGGCAGTGACTGTCCCCCTGTACTTGGCACTGGTGAGGCTGCACCTCAGGTTCTGGTGTTTTATCCATACAGTTTACCTCTCTAAACCCAGCTCTTTGCCCATTCTGACAATGTGTGCTTTGGATAGCAAAAGCCAGTCTTGGCTGAATTGCAAGATATTTTTATGGACACACATTTTCCCACGGCCTTTGAGTACCATAACCCTTAACTAATTTCCAACTGCAATTTAGCTTTATTTGAGCACAGGTCAAATTCTTCAGTGAGGAAAGATGAAGAACAAAGTCCCCAGAACATCTCATCACTTTTCTTACTCTTCTGGAAATATTGAGTTATGGTAAGTGCTAGGAATTCAGATCCTCATTTACTGGTAGGTCTGCATCACTGCTAATAATTTCCTGTGTTCCTTTTGCAGTGAGAATGGGGTACATCTAATAACTGGTCTTACAGATACAAAAAGCTCTTCATGGTGATAAAAGCAGGAATTAATGTTAATGAGTCTGCTGTTAGCAAGGAGTGCTATTGGTGTTAGGCTCACGCCTCACCAAATGCAAAGCTTGTTTGTTAAGCAGATGCCAGTGTTAACAGCCAAATTCTCTTCCCATGGATAACTTAGTGTTAGTTAAATGTACCATTAAAAATAACCATGTAAATAAAATGTTAATGAAAGGAGAGGTTGTGCTTGCCAGGGTTTATCTTGTCTTCTTTTTAGCCTCAGCTTTAAGGTGGTGGAGGTAGAAAAGCAAAGACAGCTTTTCCAAGTGTGTTCAGAGCAGACACTGAGGTGAAGCCCTGGTAGTGCTGGTGTCATTCATGTGCAGCACCACAAACCTGGCCTGTTTCCACCTCAGTGGCCAGCCAGTAAAGCTCAGTACTGGCCTTGACATCCATAGACACAGTGGTACCCCTGCTGGCACTCTCGCCACCAGCTCTGCTGTGGTCCTCCGTGCTGCACTTCCTGGCTCTCCCAGCACCATGGAAGTGAGCGATGGTGATGGAGGAGGGTTCATATTCCATCGCTTCTCTTCGGTCTCACAGAGCAAAGGTGTGGTAAGTGCCACTCACATTCCTGTTCACCACCCTGCCTGCACCTCGTGCTCAGTGATGCACCTCTGCTTAGCCCACTGTTTGTGCTGAGCTTCTGACAGCTCCACTTTTAACTAATTTCATGCAATTTAAGAAACAAGTCTGTACTCTACTGGAAACCAGGCTTACATCATCCTATGTATTATGTTCCAGAAACAAAATTAGATATAACTTTTCATAGAATATACCCCTGTTTTGTATGCAGGTGTTGAGTCTCTGCCCCACTGAACTGTAAATAGGCAACAGGAGAGACAGTGGAAGGTGACACAGAGGCAGTGAAGGCACCACATAGGTGTGGACAGAGCAGACACAGAAATAAGAAGACCTGGTTTTCATGCTCCGGCAGTGAGCAAGGATGAGACCACCTTTCAGAGCTCCCTCTCAGAGTTGCAGCCAGGCTCTCCTGCAGCCCAAGCTGAGCCTGACCATGTGCAGCCTCGTGCTGCTGCCCTGGTGTTGGGTGCAGGCACACGCCGCCCTGTGCAGCAGCACAGATAGCTGTGTCCCTGGGGGCCACCAGTAAACAGAGATTCTCCCACTGGGAGTGGGACAGTGATGCCAGGCTGTGATGGACAGGTGGCACTTACATGCTGAAGAGACACCCCCATTGCAGTCATTTGGCTGCAGATGTCTGGGGCTCTCTAACCCTCACATTTAAAATGCCCAGGTGCTGCTTTCTCCTTCGACCAGGTTTTTCCTGCTTCTTGGTTTCTTCACCCCTTTGGCTGTGTTTCCTTGTAAAACTGCCCAGGCTACTCTGCTGCCCTCTTCCTCCTGCTCCCTTCTAACCTATTCCTTCTATGCCTGCTTGTGCCCATGGTACAGGATTCCTGCCCCTCTCCCCCCTGCCCTCATTCCAAGCCCCATGCCCTCTCCATTCCCCTGCTTCCCCACTCTCTCCTTGTCATAAGCCTGGCCTCTGCAGTGCTGCATCCTGCTGCTTTCTGGCCAGCATTTCCTGCCTCCTTTCCCACCACCCTCCTTCTCTCTCTCCAGCATCTCCACCATCATGCTCTGTCTTTTGGTGCTCTTGTCCTGTGCTTGCCTAAGCAGCTCAGCCTCAGCCCATTCCATCCATCAGCTTCCTTGTTCCTCCCCTCCTGGGACTGCAGCCTTAATACCAACCTCTATCTGCACACACACATACAACCATGCAATTTACCTAATTAAAAAAGCCCCAAAACAAACAAGAAGCTGAAGGCAAGTGCTGACTTCAGGGCTGTGCACTGCAGTTTTGCCTATGGCACTTCTCCTCTCCTGCTGGCAGCCCCATTTCACATCTGTTTCCAGCCAGCCTGCTCTCTTCATCCCCAGGAACTGCACTGCAGGGGCCAGACTGCTTGGGGTGACACAGCACCCTCAGTCCCAGGCCACTCGCCCCTGCCCACTTGCAGTCCTGTACCACCCTGCCCTCCAAGGAAGGTGAGGGAAGGGGTAGCCTGGCCCACATTCCCCCTGTAGGCTGGGAAGTCATCACTAGACATGATCAGAGAGGAGACAAGCCAGAGTATGCAAGGAAGGGAGGGAAAATGAAGAAACATTACCTCCTTTTCACGTTTATTTAATTTTTGTATTTTTTTGTATTTTTTTTTTAAGATCACAGAAGAGCAGAGCATTCATACATGTAAAGAAACAGAAACGAGATAACAGAAGTTAAATACATTGAGAAAAGAAAAAATAAAAAGCTTCTTTTTTTTTTCCCATCACTGGGTTTTGTTCATTTGTTTGTTGGGTTGTTTAGTTTTTTTGATCGGTTCTTTTACACACACACTTGCGCTTTTAAAACTTTCTTTCACAGAGCTAGTTTCAAAACCAAAACAATGGCAAAAAATAAAATGGCCATTTTCTCGTTTCGTTAAAGAGAAGTTCAGCTCATGTCTACAGTGCTGGGGAAAAATATATATAAAGATATAGATATATATATATATTTATATGTATATAACACTGTTAATGAGGAGAGTTCTAACCACCCCACCGTGTAGCAAGAAGAAGGGACTGGCCTTCATTCTCAAGGTCTAGAGGATGAATCTTGGCTCCAGCTGGGAAGGCTGAATGATTTTGGGAGGTGACGGTGGCACCGCGGAGGCAGGTTCCTGCTCTGTGCCCCCTCCTCCCTTTCCTGGCACACACGTGTGCTCCCGCAGGCGCAGGCACAGGCACCCACACGCCTTCTCCTGGTTTCCTCGGGAGGTCACCACGTATCTGTGTGTCACTGACAGGGCCACCGCCAGCAGCAGGTGGCTGAGTGCCCGCCTGGCTGTGTGTGATGGAGAGCCTGGGGAAGGAGAGCGCCCCAGGAGCACTCCTGTAGCATGTGCGTGGTGGAGCCCGCAGGGTGTGCGTATGTGCCTGTGCGTGGCCCAATGGGGAGCAAATGTCACAGTTCTGGAGAAGGACAGCCCCACTGGGACGTGCTCTCCTCACTGGCTGGCTCCTAGGTAAGTCTTGCTCCTCGTCTCCACCCATGACCCCTCTGTTACGTACAGAAACATCCACACGCCTTTCCTCGGGACACGGCTGGAGCCACCGCGGTGTCACACTGCTTTACTCACTGAGGCCCATTTTGCTGCATGGTGAGCATGCCCTGGGAGGCCAGGAGGGAGCTCCTGATGCACCATGAGGACAGGCAGGGAAAGAAGGGCCCTCCTGGGATGCAATCTCTGCCCCTTCCCCAGCTGCGCTGCCCAAGGAGCCCTGCTGCTCATGCAGCCCCCACCACCCGTGCTGCAATCATGTCCCCCTGTCACTGCCCCTTCCTCCTCTGCTGCCTGGGCACTTCTACAAGGCTTGCAGGGCAGTCTGAGCTGCTGTGGCACCAGCTAACCCAAGCCTGCAGCAAGTGAAGGACCCTTTGCTTCCCACCTGCCTGGGCTAACCAGGAGAACTGCTCCTCTTGCCCGAGCCCAGCCTTGGCAGGTCTCCTCACCTCACCACATCACCCTGACCCACAGAGGACCAACATACCAACATACTTTCACCAAGATGAGTTCTGCTCCCTTGTTACGGTGAGTGAACCAACAAGCAAGCACCATGTATTGCCCTAATGGGAGCCAACCATCAGGCAAAATTTTGGGGGCTGTGGGAGCTGCCCGATCATTGTTCTAGCAAGTTACAAGAAGGAAAAGTGAAAGAGGTTTTAATGGTGTGACACAGCTCTTAGTCAGCAGAGTCATGCAATTAAAAAAAATCATCTTCTGGGCATCCCACTGGAAATGAAGCCACTCTAAGATTAGTGTCGAGAGGCCATGGTCTCCTCGCTGATGAACCTGAGAGTTCTGCGCATGGACGATGGACAGCACTCATCCCTACCCTTTTCCACCGGCATCACGTCTTGGAAATTACCATCCGCTTTCTCCATCACTTCCCTGCCTCAAGCTTTGCTCTTCCCATAGGACAGTTTGCTCCTGGCATCCCTCACTCAAGTTTTGTGTCCTTGAGTCAGAGAAGCAGTAAGATTGTGCACCATCAGGAGAGAGAGAGAGAGAGAGAACTGCTCACCCCCCAGGCACCTCCTCTGTCATACTGTCTTGGTCAGCCATCCCCCATGTCTGTTGCTACATCCCATCAAGCACCATGATGATTTGGGCTGCAGGTCAGTGTGCTTGGAGAAGAGGAAGCAGAGGTGTGAGGGGTTGGGAGGAGATGAGGTGTTTCCCTGTGCCCATAGATTCCCTCACCAGGGAAGGGCGAAGTGATGAAACACTGCACAACAATTGAGCTGAAATATCAACCTGCTGGTAGGGCTGTGAAGGACTCTAGCATAACACCTCCGACTTCCCAGATCCTCTTGTTTCATCAGGACTCGCTGCTGCTCCCCCAAATTCCTTCCAGATGTGTAGCTTCCACTCAGCCTGGAGACCACGTGGCTTTTGATAGTAGCTTTGTCCATGCTGTGTGCTTGGACTTTCAAAATGGAGTTGCTCAGACAGGCGGCCTGGGGGCGTGGTCTGGATGCACCTGCAGCTAAGAAGAGCTGGTGGGGCTCGGATGTTCTTTGACCAAAAGTGGGGCAAGCAGCAGTGCACGAGCGATCTGCCCAAGTGGTGAACAGTCAGTGGCGTGAGAAAGATGTGCAGACAAAGACTAACTCTTGACACAATGCATGTCACCAATGAAATCTCCATGAATGGCACGTTCACATGCATTCGGGGCTAGCATGGGGCGACACAACTTCACCGGTGAAGAAAGCAGGTACGGGGGAGGAGGAGAGGGTGCATCACTGAGCAACGAGCCCGTGAGTGCGGGGCTGCAAACAGAAATGAACACAACTGCCAAGATACAGGTGTCGGCTGGAGCATCCCACGTCGCCCTTCCCAGCCGTTCAGAGACAGGCATTTGCTTCGTTTTCCATCTGACCAGGCACACGCTCCAAGCAACATGCTACAATCATGCATGGAGTTCATGTGGCTCGGGGTGGCTGCATTTCCCCTGTCCAGTTCCTTTCAGAAAGACTTGCCTTCACCCCTCCTCTCGGTCATCCGAAAAGGGTTAGAAATCTGCTAGTGATTATGGGGCCATATATGAAATCTAAGTTTTTGTTCCTCTGCTTGGACATTACCAGACATCTCATGTAACTCTTGTAATATTTACAAACCAGTAGAAGAAATACGATTTTTTTTTCCATTTTGTTCATATCTTTTTATAACACTAAATGTTAAATCTTCATCAATCAAACACAATTACACTGACAAGCTCGAGGAATTGGTGTCCCATTCCAAACTCCCATCTTGCCTGGTCCCCAACCAGCTGAGAGGCAGCAGGAAGCAAGAACACAGCTTTTTGGGAGGTGATGGGAAAGATAGCAATGTAAACGGGGAGAAGAGATGATGAGGAGAAACAGTTGCAGAGAGAAGTGCCTGAGACATGAGATAACCCATTGCAACATCTCTGTCAGAGGGTGGAGGGAGAAAGAATGGGAAAAAGCATAGGACCTTGCCTGTGTTTCCTATATTCATC
Source organism: Dicrurus megarhynchus (assembly GCA_013399195.1). NCBI lineage: Eukaryota > Metazoa > Chordata > Aves > Passeriformes > Dicruridae > Dicrurus > Dicrurus megarhynchus. The sequence goes on along the minus strand of VXAD01003953.1, from coordinate 302,613 downwards.
TGGGCTCACCTCTTGACAAGTGCTCTGAGCGATCCCTGCTTGAGTTCAGGAGAAACAGGGGGATTTTTGCAGCACCCTGTGAGGCACACTGCAGCTAACAGGATTAGATTCTTGGAGAAAATCAAGCTCCAACCTACCCAGGACTCCCCCAGCCCTGCTAGGAACAGACATTGCCAAGAGTGGGGTTCCCAGCACTGCTGCAGACAACAGGCATACTTGGTGTTGGTGGCTTTTTTCAGAGAGGTCTGCAATTAACTGGCTTTCACTCTGTTTCACAGCCAGGCAACAGAGGCGAAGATCTGCCCAGGGCCTGCAGGAAAGACCAGATCCCAGCACTGGGGCTGGGGCCCTTTCCCCCACTAATGAGTAGGTGGCTTTAAAAAATGGATGCCCTGCTTTTGACATCTAAAAAAACATCCCCTCAAAACTCCTTCAAACCAAAACAGATGTGACATAATGAGGTGCCGGGACTTGATGACCACCACCACACCATAGGGGGTCTGATGTGTGTGACCCCCGTGCCTAGGAGCGACCCCACAGTGACAAAACACACGCAGAGAACACATGGGACAGGCGCTACCATAGCAAACAGGTTGACATCAAAGAACCTGAAGTGGGCTTGACTCAGCCCTGAGGAACAGCCTGTCACAGCAAGGCACTGCAGGCCGCCCACCTTTTTCAACAAGCCTGTGCCAATAAACCCAGGCATAGGTACAGCCCCAAGAAAGGGCAGTGTGGTGTTTTCCCTCATGCCAGTGTGCTGGAAAGGATGCAGCTCCCAGCCCTGGTTTCTGGGACCAGGATCAGCTCACGGCTGTACCAGGGGAAAGAGCAGCCCTGTTGTAGCAGAAAATCTGGACTTGTTACTAAGACTGTGGATTACATGGCCCTCCTGAAGGTTAGGCACGAGGACTGGGATGTCTGAATGCTCTGAAGGATACAGGGCATTTTTTTCCTGGGGCTGACACACACCAGTCTCCAAAGGAGGTGCCCAAGTCCCATCAACCACTGCCCTGTCTTGCAGGAAGGGAGCCATCCCTGGATGCCTTGGGTGGATTTCAAGCACCAGTTGCCCACTTGCAACTTGCACCCTCTTGCAGGTATGGCTTTGGGGTCTGGAGGAGCATAAATTACCACCATCCAATCCCACAGCAGCTCTACATCAACTCTTACAATGCCCAAAACTTCAGCTTCTCATGTCCCTCTTTAATAAATTTCTTTGCTCTTCTGGCTGCCTGGGAGGAGCCCTTGGCTGCCTACTTAATTGTGTGCCTGCTGCTGCCTGAAGAGCTGAGCTCAGCAGCGCCGGGGCAGCACCGGCAGTGCCGCAGTGCAAGGCGAAAGCAGCACGCCGAGCGCAGGGAGCAGCCTCACCGGACTGTGCCCCACCCACAGAAAGGGGGGACCGGGCTCGCAGGCAGCAATTCCCACTTGGCTTCCCGGCAGGGGAGCACCTGGCGGGTGCAGCTCCCGCACGCTGCAAGGCCGAGCTGTTTGCCCCTCGCCTGCATGTGAGCACGGCTGCCAAGCGTGCTGCCGCTGCCCCAGTGCCCAGGGCAAAGACAGAGGAGCAAACTGGATGCTGCTTGAAAGCTCAGTGGCTGAGCACCTGTAAAACGCTGCGCTGTCGTGGGATGGTCACTCGATCTGTGTGGGCTAAATCAAGCTCTCCCCTGCACATCCCTCTCTCCAAAAAAAGGCTTACCTGATAAACCCTGTGTTTTATCAACTTTGCTGCTGGTGGATACTATGGATCGTGACTGGCCAGGGGACACAGGAGTCTTCTCCCCTCTGCCCTGACCCACACACAGGCACTGCAGCCCCTGCTCACTCTGGCTTTTGCAGCAGACCTTGTGCTGTTGTGGCAAATCCAGCCACCACCTAGCATTTTCTCAGTCCTGTTTCTCACAACCTTTTCTCCCCTCCTCACTTGGGAGCCACTAAAGCATCTCTTCCTGGCACCTCTGTATGGGATTCTGCTGTGGGAAGTGCAATGGCAAGCAAGAGTGCTCTCCAGCAAGACCAGCACCTTTAAGATAAGAGAAGAGCAGGGGAAATTGTGCTGCCTGTTTCTTTGCTGCACCACTTTAGGCTCCTTCTTTGTAAGCCCAGGATTTTGGACCTGATATTTGTTTTATTTCTTACATTCACAGGTCCTGGACATTTTCTGACCCAATTTCTTTGAAATGTGGAATTTGCAGTGAGTTTTGTAATAGCAGTGGTGTACAGCACACACACATGCACATATACACACACACTCACCCTAACACAGCCTACATTTCCTTTTATACCAGGGAGGACAGTAAGAACAAAACCAACAAAGCGACAAAAAAGGGTATTGGCTCTATTTTTACATGATTACCAAAATGGTTAGGAATGACCAGATTGTGGTTTTCATGTTGAGGTATCGTTCCTATGCACGCTATACCTAAAAGGAATGGCTGCTCGGTGACGTCCAAGGTCTCATCACTCACATCCCACCAGCCCAGCCTCCCATCCCCAGGAGGAATGGTGGCTGCACTCTTCAGTCCATAGTGTTGTGGGCCAGTCCTGGTTTCTTCAGCTTGCTTGGACAATTGCAGGAGTGCACAGCCCCATGCGCGTGCGCGAGCACTCATGCGTAGCACAGGCTGCTATGCTGGTACTTGGAGGCTAAGAGCCAAACAGGTTGGAGGTGGGAGAGGAAAAAAGCCTAGACAAGGGTGCAAACTGACTCTTGCAAACAAGGTGGCCAGAAGACAGAAAGCCAGTGAGGACACAGGAGAGGGGACACAATGTGAACCTGTGTTGCAGCTGTCCCTCTCTCCTCACCTCTCTTCTCTGCCTATGTGATCTCTCTGCCTCTTGTCTCACACTTACAAGGCAGGACATTATCTACAGCGGGATGAACATATGTACACATGGACTGTACGTTTTGCATGCTTAGAGAGAGCAAGAGAAAGAGAGAAAGAGTGAAGACGGAGCAAGAGCCACACATGCATGCACGCACGCACACAGGCATACACAGGAGAAAGAGAAAGACACCTGGTTGAACTGGGGGGAGAGGAAGAGGATTTAAAAAAAAAAAAAAAAAAGAAAAGTAGGCTTTCAGTAGAGTTGACACAGCTTTAGTTCAGGCCAGCGAGGGAGATGTTGCATGAAGGAGGGGACAGGAAAGAAGGTGTTTAGCAAGGGCTGGGTGCACATGAGCGAAGGGTGAAGAGAGGAAGGGGTTCTTCACAGGACACCAGTGTGCAGAGAGCTTCAGGTGACTTGCTCTGGTTTGTGGCTTTTTTTTTTCCTTTTCTCCTTTT